>JAVQJL010026340.1:0-38363 GCA_036024295.1 Nannoperca obscura | reverse complement strand
AGGTGAATTAGTAACAAGCTATTCTCTCTCCTCTCCCTCTCCATTTGTACAAACTCATATCCCATTATTGATATGAGTTTGTACAAATGGAGAGGGAGAGGAGAGAGAGGAGCTCAGTGCATCATGGAAAGTCTCCCGGCAGTCTAGGCCTATAGCAGCATGACTAAGAGGGGGGGGGTTTACCTGAGTCAGCCCTACTATAAGCTTTATCAAAGAGGAAAGTCTTAAGTCTACTCTTTAATGTGATAAGGGTGTCTGCCTCCCGTAAACAAACTGGAAGCTGGTTCCACATAAGAGGAGCTTGATAGCTGAAAGCTCTGGCTCCCATTCTACTTTTAGAGACTCTAGGAACCACAAGGAACCCTGCATCCTGAGAGCGCAGTGCTCTAGTAGGGTGATAAGGTACTATGAGCTCTTTGAGATATGATGGTGCCTGACCATTCTTGTTAAGGTGGTCTAAATGTATCGTGTAATAGCAACTGCTTGGATGTAATTAAATAAATAACTTGGACAGGTCAGAAAGTGATAATTCTGTGTTTTAAAAAGACACAGCCCAGGTTGTTCTTCCTCAGGAAACAACAGCCCCTTGAAGGACTGTAGGAAGCTTTTAAAAAGCCATTTAAAGCCGGTGTCTTATTTTGTGTGTTGGGAAAACAGCTTTACTGCCAGGTGGGATTTGCAGTGTTTGGGGGGGTTGGGATGAAAGAACCTACTTCAGTCTGAAGGCCATCCTGTTTGGGGTTTTTATTGTCTAAAAAGTGTGGTGAGTAACTAGTTTAGGATGCTGAGATGCTCCACAGAACGATTTAGAAGCTCTTTTGTGTGTTTTTAATATTATTTACTACCTTTTTATTACATACAGAAATATATACAGAAAAAGTGGGGCTTTTGGATCCTGAACTAGTAAATGTGGTAGAAATATATCATTGTGTGTGGTGTTTGCGTTTAGGTTCAGCAGTGTGTTTGGAGGCGTCACTGTGGGGGTGGAGCTGTGTTTTCTTCGCCCTACCTCCACACCTCACTCAGGCAGCTGTACGTGGCTTCACTGGGAGGTCGCCTACTCTGTCTCAACCCTGTGAGTAAAGAAGATTTTTGTTCTCAGAGGGACATTTGGACACGTGGTGCTCTTGGCTGTCTGATGAGTGTTTTTCTGTCTCAGGACAGTGGAGAGGTCTTGTGGTCCTACAGTAGAGACATCCCGTTCTTCTCATCACCCAACGCCTCTTCTGGTCGCGTGATGATCGGCTCGGTGGACGGAAACATCTGCTGCTTCAGCAACACAGGGAAACTGGTGAGAGGCAGCAGTTAGACTGTAAACTGTTATATAATGCAAAGAGCCAAACTGATGCTATCATTACATACATTGAGTGGTTTATTCTGAGCTTACTGTATTTCAGATTATTAGATTTACAAGTGAAAATATCTAAGGTTCGGTGTAAAAACAAACTTTGTGGCAGATTCAGAAAACAGTAAACCGATGCAGTGAACTGCACTCACAATAATCATCTTGCCTCACAGCAATACAGGATTTACTTTAAAGTCAGACTCTAGACCTCATTATTTACTATATATTTGCAGTAATATAGTATATTCAATACATTTTCCAAACGCCATTCTTACTACCTTTTTCACACACTGACTTCTGCATAAAAAGTTGTTTTTTTGCTCATTGGTCTAATCTTGAGGAAATGACCACTGTATATGTGATGTGAGGAAAACTAGTTGTTGTGATGCACTGCAGTTCTGCGTTGTCTCCGAAGGATTCGTTTTGTGTTGAAGTTAAAATCATTAAGATTTTCCTGCAATGGTTTTTTGATACTCTTCATGGTCAGGGTTTTGTTCAGCAACAGCCATTCAATGTATTTGCCCTCTGTAAATACCTCTCTTTATATTAGCTTTTATTGTTTGAAGTGGAGTTTGCCATTCCTGTGCTGGATTCACATTGCCTTCACGCACATGAGGGGTTAACAAGAAATGATGCAGCATGTATTCCTGCGTTGGTAATTTTATCGGCCGCATTGTTTACGGTTCGCTCTCCTACAGCTATATCAGAGCTCTGTTAAATTACTCCTTTGCTAACTGAACATTTCCAACTACTCTTCTGTTGTACTTTTGACAAAGTAGCTGCTGGAAGTGTTTGCTGCTCCCAGAGTTCTGGGACATTCTGGGCACCTGCTGTTACCACCGGTAACCATGGGTGTTGCCAGGACTGAAACCTTAAAGATTACAACTTTTGCAAATTGAAACTCTGTAATACTGCAGTGTGTGGCTCTTTTGTTTCTCTGCAGGTTTGGCAGTTTTTAACAAAAGGACCCGTCTTCTCCTCTCCATGTGTCACACCAGACCAGCAGAGGGTTCTGTGTGGATCACATGACGGCTGCCTGTACTGTTTGAACTGTGCCAACGGCTCTTTGGTTTGGACTTTCCAGACCGCAGGGAAGGTGTACTCCAGTCCATACGTGTTTGATGGCTCTGTTGTGGGCAGGAGGGGGATTCTGGTGGCCCTGGCCTCCACAGACGGAGCATTGTGGATCCTGGATGGACAAGATGGACAAATGCTGGCCTCGTTCACTCTACCTGGGGAGCTGTTTTCATCCCCAGTGGTGTGGGAACAGTCTCTCGTAGTCGGGTGCCGCAATGACTACGTGTATTGTTTAAAGCTGACTGTCAACGAAGAAACCTAGAAGTGTAAAAATGTATTCCTGCACTGATTTTTATAATGAACACTGATGGCTTTTATATCTGTGCCAGAGCGCAGAGGCTGCTTTGGGAAATAAACTTTAATTAAAGTTCAGGGAAATAACCGAGTCCTCTGTCCTTCAGTTCAGACATCAGTATTTAATTTACATTGTTCATAACATTTTGTATCTCTTTAAGAATTTTCTCATGAATATCTCTAAGTGGGACAAAAAAGTGCAAATAATACCAAACATTTTTCTTGTTACATATAACACTGCGCACACTTGCACGACCGACGTTAGAAACAAAATGACAAAGTGACTCTGACCAACGCTCTGGTAACGCCTTTGACTTCCATACAGTACATACTTACATACATACAGATCATTTAGTGAGTGGCAGGAAATGAGAATGCTTGAGGGTTTTTTTTTTTCTTTTTTGCTCGCATCATTTTGTAAGATATCACATTGACGAGGAAGTGATGGTGTAAGCCTACAAACACAAGTGTGTTACAGGAGGACAGCTACAAAAATTGTATGTTACAGCAAGCAGGTGTTGTGTCTGTCTCAATTAGCAAAGCGAAGAAAAGTCCAAATTATGTCATCACACAGCTGTGAGGATAATGTGCAGTTCACTGTAAATGCCCAGTAACACTTGTGGTCTTCAGTGCTGTGTTTAGGTGCACCCACCATGTGATTATGATTCTGGTTACTTTATAATGGCGAAATTGTACAATAGCCTCTTTGACAGCTATCACAGTCATCACGGACACAGTGAGAATTGTTATGCTAAGAGTATGAGTAAAATAAAAAAGAGAGAGAGAAAAAAGCTTCTTTTGTAAATGACAAGGCTCAGAGAAGAGATACAGTATCATACCAACATAGATAAATCCGCTGCTTCACTTAAATAATACCAACGAGGGCAGAGAAGACGCCTGTAACACTTCCATCAGCAGATTCAACAGGTCGACTTATCGTTACTGGTAGCCCTTAAAACACGATTCAGACAGTTACCCTCTGTTGATTAAACACTGTCATTATGTCAGAGCTTCAATACAGAAGTGTTTTATTGTGTTGAGCGAATGATTTATTTACAACCGTGGTGACACAGTTGGCTATAAAATAAAATAAAAAATTGGGGTTGGCTATTGCAATGGCCAGCCATGGTTGTGATTGGCTGCTGAGGACTCCTGCGGACTGCAGCGTGTTTGTTCTATCTGTGTCTTTTTGGAACATATGCTGTGTGTTGGTATACAGTATGTGCATGCGCAACAATTGTTTACATATATCTGTGCAATATCTGTGTATTGGAATATTTGAATGTGAAGCGCACTTTAACATGATAATAGTACCAGCCAGTGTGTGGGGTGACGAGCTGATGGAGGGCTTTACTTGGTTCACAGTCAGGAGGGTTTTCATGGGAAGAGACAGGCGACGGTGATTCTCGAGGTGCTTCGGAGTCCGTGGGCAGTGTGCAGTCTCAAAGCAGGCCAGAGCCCAGTGTGAAGCTGGGCTGAGGTGTTATTTTATGATCTGAGGACAGTCGCTCCAGGCTTTGGCCTTTCGCTTGGCCAGGGCCAGCCAGGCCGGCTCTGTGGACACCTGCGGAGAGTCACTGGAGGGGAAGCGCTTTGACACCTCTTTGACAGCAGGTGGCGACGGTGTAGAGTCTGCAATCTCAACTGAAACAACAAATCCAGCACAAAAATGTGTTACAAATCTGTTTTTCACCATACAGCCTTTTTAGGCTCATTTTATGAAAGAATGACTAATTTAGCTGCAACTTTCTATTACTGTAATTATTGTAGTCTTTAGATTGTTTTTTCTATATATTTGGTCTTTAAAACATCAGAAAACTGACAAATGTCAATTTCTTGGAGCCCAAGGTGATGTACATCTCAAGTCTCTTAATGGCATCCACATTTCTGATGACAGCGGCAGGTTATCTCCGATGGATCGGCTGTCAGTCGGGTAAACAGCCACCTGTTTAACAGACAACTCCACATATTCAACCCGCACCCAGTATTTATAGCTACTGTGTACTGTGTCTTGAGTTTATATTATTTATTCATTATTTGCATCTGCATTTATCTCTGTTCTGACTGAATTTATCATTGAATACCCTAGAATATGATTAGGGTGTCTTTTGAACATTTGAAATAATTTATTACGCTAAATGTTTCCAGGAAAATTGAAGTGATGTAACACATCAAACCCAACGCTCAGGAAGCCTCAAACATGACTGAATGGAAATTATGATAAATTATGTATATTATTTCTTGCTGTCTGACACACTCTTCTACTCTCTCTGACTTTAACTGTATCCATAGCAAAAGTTAACGGGAAATAATAGATCATGAAAAGAAAAATGCAGAAAGTTGTTTTTGGTTTCTTTTGTTGTTTGGACCTACAATTAACACAGATAACATACTGTAAAATGGATTAAGGGTTGCAACCACTGAGTAAATCACAATTTCCCAGAACCCATGTGGTGTCTTCAAATTATTTATTTTGTCTGACCAACAGACCAGAGAAAAGTATAGTAAATATTACAAGAGAACAAAGAACCAGCAATTTTTGGCATTTTTGCTAATGATTGAAGATTATTAAAATCAAATACTCAATTCAAATACTTATTTGGTTTTATTAATTTTATACCAACATCCTCAACATGCACGTGCTTACCAGTGACAGAGCTGGGTAAAGTGTTGGCTTTTTTCAGGTTTTCTCTGCGCTCAAATCGTCCCAGGAGGCTGTCGGGTCTCTTGGGCTCCTCTGGTGTCTGAGGTTTAGAAGAAGGACTGGGGCTCCCGCTCCCCTTGTTCTCTGTAGGGCTCACCAGTGTAACCTGCAAAAGAGAATAGTGATTGTATGAGAGGAAGAATACTGCCAGATAACGGAAGAAGAAGAAATATTAGAAAGTGTGTCAAAAGGCAACGTGGGGCACATACGCTGTCTCGCTGTTTTTCAGCCAGTTTGGCCTCTCTTTGGCTACGTCGATCCTCCCGATTCTGCTGCTGCTCCCTGAAGCCCTTCTGCTTCTGCAGAGCCAATGTGATCCATAAGGGCCCAGCCTCCTTCTCCTGGACCCTCGCACTGTCCAGTGAATGCCTGCTCTGTAGTGATGGTTTTTCTGCAGGGGAAAACATCAATATCGGCATATTTTACTATTTGCTGCTTCTAATACAATACTAGAGTTACGATACCAATACAAAAATAATTATATATGCTGAAATATAAGCAAGTTTTTCTACAACACCCCAACAATAGTCAATGTTCTAAAATGATAAATGTTGTCAGTTGTACAAAAACTTTATCTATGTAAAATACAGTCAAGATTTAGATTTAAATAGGGAGTTATCAGATCAAAGAATAAGTAAATAAGATTACACCAGACATTGATGTCAGCTTTCAGCACTTGACAATTTTCAATACTGAGGTTTTATTCCCAGCTCAACATAATACACATATCACACTCAAGGTCACATAAAAGGAATATTTCAACATTTTGGGAAATGCACTTTCTTGCCAAGAGTTAGATGAGAAGATTGATACCACTCTCGTGTCTGTAACCTAAATATGTTCAGCCAGCAGCTGGTTAGCTTAACTTAGCATAAAGACAGCTAGCCTCGCTCTATCCAAAAGCAACAAAATCCATCTATCAGCACCTCTAAAACCCACCTGCACAATAAATGAACTGTGAAAAAGACAAGTTGCAGCCAAGTGTAGAGACATGAGAGTGGTATTGATCTTCTCATCTAACTCTCAACAAATAAGGAAACAAATAAGGGTATTGCCCAAAATGTCAAACTAATTCTTTAAGCCTGGCTGAGGATCGATATGTTGGAGGAAAAACCATGATTTGAAAATCCTGATTAGCACTAACAGCATAGTGTTTGATCAAAGTCACACTGACCTCTCCTGATGAGCTCTGTCTTTCTGTCCGCCTTCTCTCTCCAGGGGATGTTAATGGAGGGGAAGAAGGACCTCTTCTCTTTCGGCTCCTCTTCTCCTTGGGCCTGGCCTTGGCTGCTCTGGTGCAAATGGGCCACTGCTGAAGGTTCCTCGCTCCTGTTCGTCTGCTCCTGGCCGGATGACTCTGCAGCACCTGCCCTCTGGATCATGGCATCACTGGGAGGCCCATGGGCCACTGTAGGTAGCGGCGATGGGGGAGGTGTGGGGACTGATCCAGTAGGTTTGGGCGATGTGGTTGGTCTGCGGTAGAGAGGTGGCTTGGAAAGGACTTTCTCACCTTCGCTGTGTGCAGTGGGGCTGGTAGATTTACCCGGTTTAACCCGAGGGACAGCGGGAGAGGCAGAAGCATGTAAGTATTTGCCGATCGCGCCTTCTTTGAGAGGCGATGAGGGACTTGATTTGTCAGAAAAGACAGAGGAAGCATCAGAGTCTGGCTCAATCGGGGTGAGAGGTGAAGGGACGCCGTCAAAGCTGTCCCCAGCACTGTATCGTTTCTTCCTTTTCTCAGTGGACTCTCCACTGTGAAAGCGGAGGGAGTAATTGGTCCTCCTCAACTTTATGCCAAAAGGTGAGGGCTTGTCTTCACCGTCCTGGCCTCGACCCTCTCCTTCCTCTCTACTTCCATGCACCTCTGTCTCACTCTGAGCCCTGTTCTTCAACTCTGGCCCCTCAGGTGTGGCTCCAGGGCTGGGAACCAGGAAAGAGGGGAGGTCTTTGGCAAACACACATTCCTCTGACCCTCTTTCTACGATGCGGACAGTTTTACTCGACCTGTTCGGAGGTTTACAGCTTGGAGCCGGGGAGACTGCAGTGGGGCTATCAGACAGAGTAGCTTCCTCTCCTGCTTCCTTATCATCTACACCAAACACCTCAGAGTTCCTGTTTGAATCTCCAAACTTCTTCTTCGCGGGGGTGATGGAAAACTTAGCACTGGCAGACATGGTCTTCCTGAGGTTACTGTGGGAGAAAGCATGCTGGTCTTCACTGCTGGGTGGAGGCTGGTTCCTGCTAGGGTCTGGATACTCTTCATATTTCCCCTCCTCTACCCCTTTGAATATCTTTGATCTGATGCTAGCCCATTCTGCCAGGACAGCCGCACCAGACTTGTCTGTGGAGAGCGAGGGCTCGTTAAGTGACTTGGTTTTGCCAGACCTGCAGTCCGGTGAAGTCTTGCTCTTGGTCGGCGGTGTTCCTTGGGCCTTTCTATCGTCTCCCAAACCCAGCAGAGACTTGCAGGCGGTGTCTTTGATCTGGTCTAAATTGACGGCTGTCCCACAGAGCTGGGCGCCTGTTACTAAGATGGCTGTGTGGGGGACATATGGAGACGTTGGCAGGTTTGGGGAGTCTGGTCCTTCAGAAGAGGAAGCCTTAGCGCTCTCTCTTTGTTCAGCTGCAGCACCGCTCTGGTGGCTGGAGGCTGGTGTAACGGGCGTCAGGTTGACCTTCTGGAACAAAATCTGTTTTTCTCCAGAGGAAACTTTGAAAGAAAAAGGCCTTTGTCTCTCCTCCATCTCCCTCCAGCGCACCTCCTCAGCCCTCCTCTTCCTCTCCTGTGGATCTGAGCAGCCATCAGCGTCCTCTAATGACAGCCTCCTCTGCTCCTCCTCCTCCTTTTTCATCCTCTCCTCCGCTTCCATTTTTTTCTTCTCTTCAATCTCCTGCAACCTCAGCTTCTCCGCTTCCTCCTTTTTCTTTCTTTCCTCTTCTTCCTCTCTTAGCTTTCTCTTCTTCTTGGCCTCAAGCTCCTGCTGCCTCCTCTCTTCTTCCTCCTCCTCCTCTTGCCTCTTCCTTTCCTCCTCTTTCCTCCTCTGCTCTTCCAGTTGTCTCCTCTCGTCCTCCCGCTGTTGGCGCTCCTGCTCCTCTTGCATTCTCCTTTCCTCCTCCTCCCTCCGCATCTGCTCTTCCTCTTCTCGCAACCTCCTTTCTTCTTCCTCTCTGATCTTTCTCTCCTCTTCCACCCTCCTTCTTCTCTCTGCCTCCGCTCGAAGCCTTCGTTCGTCCTCCTCCTGCTGTTTACGACACCTCTCTTCCTCTAGTTCACGCAGCCTCAGCTCCTCTGCTGCTCTCTTCCTGTTTTCCTCTTCCTCCTGCTTGAGCTTCTGTTCCTCCAGCTCCCTCTTCCTCCTTGTCTCCTGTCTCGTTTCCTCGTGGAGTCTTTGTTTCTTGACGTCTTCTAGGGACTCTTCAACAGATGCCCTGCGCTGGTCGTCTGCGGAGACGCCTGCTACCTCGAGGTCCTCTTGCACCACACCAGGAATAGATACCTCTTGGAGGTCCTGGCAATGTAGAAAATGTATTAGTTACTATTTTTTAACCACAACAAAGAGCAAGAAATGCCACAGAATAGATCGACAACATGGTGAGACCCGATTGAGGCTACTCATAGCTTGGCTCACCTGTGTGAACCGCCGGTGCTTGCGGGAAACCCTCTGGTTTTTCGGTTTGATGGCCAGTTTATGCTTGGCAGCTGTGTTATCTAAGCGAGGAACAGACTGTGGAACAGCATCCAGATTGATGGACTCGATAGTACCAGTGGGTGGAAGAACTCGTTTGGACCTCGGGGACTTCACTGGGGTGCTGTGTTGAGGTTCGGCTTGTTGAGCCCCCTGGACCGTCTTTTGTCACAGTAACAGAGCAGTTGTTATAGACTGAAACAAATTCCACCAATTTAACATTGCACTCCTATAACATTGTCAAACTCACGATAGACAGTTTGAGAAAAGAAAATCTAAATCAATGGAGCAGAATCAGATATACTATACTATGTTATGCTAGCAGCAGCTAATGCAGCCTCAAGTAGAGATGAGTAGCATGCTACAGAGGTCTGGTAAGCTCACTTCTTTCTAACTCTGCACTCCCAGATTGTTTTTATTCAGCCGCAATTGATGCTGGTGGCAGCACTTGAGGTAATTTATCAGACTTCACCCAGCTGTCTTCAGTAGTAGGCTACTCCCCAGACCTGGAAACAGACTTTGATATTTAAAACCATTCCCACATAAAAATTGTATGAAATAAGTTGTTACCTTTGGCTCTGTGTTTGCTGGCTCGGCTTCTACCTGGGCCAAAACCTTCAGAGGACTCCGGGGAACCTCTTCCTCATCTGAACTTCCCTCATCTCCTTCACTTTTCCTCAGAGAAGGAGGCCTCTGGCCAAACTTTATACCTTGTGCTATCTGCCTCTGTTTGATCAACAAAAAAGGTTACATGTTATGCATGTAGACAGAAGAAAACTGTTCAATAACTGAGTGCACGCTGCTACAATGCCCACCTGCAGATTCCTAACTTTATCCGAGACGTTTTCCTGGGACATGGTGTGATCTAGACCGGGCTCAGTCACCGGCTCCTCTGGGATAAAGATGCTGTCGTGGGAGAGAGCTCGAGATCCAATGGGATTCAACTCTCTGCAGAAGGATAAGAGCGTCTTCAGCGTTGCAGTGTGCCATTACTGTCAGTCATTCATTAATTTATTATGAGCTGGTTGCAGCGTCACTCCGTAAATCATTTTACACAAAGAAATGAGTGATCTCTTTACACACTAGCAGTTTCAGAACATCAATTAAAGGCTCAAATTATGCTGGTAGTTTCAAGAGTTGTACTCGAGCTGAGCCTCACCCTTTTCTCTAGAGATTGTTTAACCACAACTTGCTGTTTTTATGAGTCTGTTTTAACACTTTCATTTTTCTGAAAGTGAAAGGAAATCTGTTAAGAAGCCAAGATGTTCCTGTAAATCCTGCTTTTATCAGAAATAATAAAATCACAAGCAGAAAAATGTGTGGAAAAAATAAAACTTCATCAATGTAGTTACCTCAGATTTTGATTGGACTCCTCATCAGAAACGACTCCATTGCACACTACCCCTGTAGAAAAACTCGCCTTTAGCTCTGCTCCATCAAAGCCCCCCTTCGCCTCCCTCTTCTTCTTCTTCCCAAAGAGTCGTCTGAAGGGCTGGAATTTGCCCTGTCGCTTTCTGTCTGTTGGCAATAGAAAATAAATGATAACCACAGCGGCATGCAATCAGATGAACAATCTTTATATCTCGCCCTCAGGCTAGATAACGAGCAGGACGGTGCCTATGGGCGTGTTTTTGTATGTGTGTGTGTAGATAATGAAATGCAATTGATTGAATTGAAAGAAAATAAATCAAAGTAGCAGATGGTATGAGAAGAAAACCTCTGCTCTTTGGTTCATACTTACTCGTATTCACAGGAAGTGGGAAAGATAAACAACAGGCATTTAAAGGAAGCACCCACAGCCACAGCAGCTCAAGAAAATGATCAACAAATCCCTGAATTACTGACTGAAAACAGGCAAATGCAAATTCACGATTGGTCCTGAGAGAAAGGAAAGCAGTGAAAACCCACAAAGACCTTCTGGCTATACACATTACTGGCAGACTTTCCTGATCCTTTGGCCAATGAGGCAATCCCTTCCACCACCTCAAATCAGTATGGAACAATAAAAGAGCAATGTGCTGCCAAATAATAAAAATGTGTCGACCTGTAAAGAAACAGAGCAGCTGTAATAACCTGTTGGTGCTGGTAACATAGTTGCTGGTTCGTGAGAAAGTCATGAGGATGTTTGGTTGAAATTTCCTCATCATCTTTCAAGTTATACACTCTTACACTTGTGCTAAATTTTCTCTCGTTCTGGATCCCAAAGATGGAATAGATGAGAGACAGATAATATTTTAGCTTCAGTTCAAGATTTAATAAGGAGTGTTTTCTCATCACTGCCTTGTGTTGTTTTGTCTCTTGTATCTATTTGTGTACTGGTGGAGGTCCGCTGGATGTGGGTGAGATTACAGAGCTACAAAGCTACTCTACACCACTGTGCAGACAGGCGTTCTCAGGACTCCGTGAGTATCCCTTTCAGAGCTATAAGTAGCAACTGGTGTGGGATTTCACTTTGCATGCTGCTCACTGAACCAGAGGCATCATGGGAAATGATACAGTAAACTAATTTCCCCCACTTAGATCCTCGACTCTGGAACGTGTCTTTATTTTTGCGTGGGAGAGTTTAAGTGCTGTGTATGCATTTATATTCTGACAAAGATATTTATATTCAATGTGGGAAGTATTTGTTATGATTAAGTCTTTGTACTGCTTTATATCAAGCAGACACTACCCATCTTTAACTAAAAGGAAATGCTTTTGTATTTACAGTGAATGTGTCACTCATATCTCATGGCCATGTAAATCACATCAAACAATCAATAGATATCAATTGTCTTTACCAGACTACAGTATTAGTCTTAACCACATCTGCGATATTGTCGCACAGAAACCCTGTATTTCCACAGAAATGCAGTTGTGACAGATGCCATGATCAACCATCTGTGCAAGTTTGATTTATTATCTATTTGCTTATTATCTATTTTCTAAATAGAGATGTTTTCTTTCATAGAGCTGAATGAAACTGATGAAATGTTTAATACTCTGCTTGTCAGACCCAGTCTCTCCTTCTCTGTCTGAGTGCAGTGAGTGATATTATGGTGATGACAATGATGTTCTGCTTCCCTGTAGCATGCTCTTCCAGCATCAGGGCCTGTCCAGTTTCTACTTTGGTTCAAAGCCCATAATGCACTGCCAAAGGCATGCTCACACACTCACGCGTGAAACAAGAAAGGACACTTTTTTTTTTACTGCAGCATAGACAACGCAGTGGCTTAGCACTCCACAGAGCAGCCCCCAACCTAATGCTGGGGTTAACTCGGGCTTTCTGTGTCCTTGTAGTGCAGTGTGTTTTGATACTGGTCCTCTGGACTCAGAGCCCCCATCCTAGCCATCTGATCAAGGAATATTTCCCATCTGGTGATGGCAAATTAACTATCTGGCAGCAGAAAAAACTCAGCAGGAGGCTGTTCCCCCTGTTTCCAGTCTTTGTGCTAAGCTAAGCAGCTGCTGGCTGTAGCCTTATATTTAGGGTACAAATATGAGAGCAATATCAATCATCTCGTCTATTAGTAAGAAATAGAATGAGCCTACTTCCCAAAATGTCTAACTATTGTTGTAACACTGAATCTGGGGCTTTTTATCTCCTGTACTTTGATCAAGTCTTTACTACTTTGGTTCATGGTGGCCCTTGATCAGGTTATGTCTCATGTAACAGCTTGAAGGGATAGAACTAAAGCAAGTAATAAGGTGATGAAAGAAGTCAGAAATGTGAACACAGCAAAGCGTATATAAAGCCTTAAGTCAATCCCATCAACACACCATGCAGTTCTTAAAGAGACAACAGTAAAAAACATTCAGTTTATTGTGACAGAGGTAATTTCATCCTCATGATGTGATCACTAAATCTGCTTTAAAACACTGTCTCTTTAAGATGTCACTAAAAGCACTAATTTTTTCCTATTTACCTGAGTCTTTGGATTCGGTTACCTCTAAAAGCATGTCTTGCTTAGTTTCCATGGCGTCCATTGCCATGGTCACTGCACACCTTGGCTGTGGTGGGAGAAGAAGGAAGAGAGCACGGGGATGGCGTTATCATCTTTACTGCAGGGGTAAGTAAAGGAGCGAGTGTGAGCCTCTAATCGAGGGGGTTAAGAGAGGAGAGACAAATGAGAGACCAGGAAAGGAGCATTGGACTTCATGTCTTGCTTTTTATTTTGCTCTCCATCGCCTCTGGCATTATCGTCAAAAAGCTCAGCTTTGTTAGCTCTGGCAGAAGGGCTCCTGGCGATTGGCTTGTCTGGGGCACGATAAAGCCTCCGCTGTTTTAAAAGCAAAATGAGCCCCCCGAGGCCACTCTGTTGTGGCTTGTTGGTATAGAAATGGTCGTACTAAAAACTCAGCCGAACATCTGAAATAACAACACACTGCTAAGTGGTTGCGGGATGCAGATAGTGCCAAAATTACAAATAAAAAAAAAAAACTCTTACAGCAGCTGAGTGCAACATGTTCACTTTCAGCAGGATGACCCTTTGCTACATCTAATCACACAAACCACATTAACCACTTCTTATTTGCACCTCATAAACTGACAGGAACCAACAAACCACATACTGCTTCCTGAACCCGGCGCCCTCCAACTGCTGCACGTCGGCTGAGCCAGAGGTTTTCTGATGTACTGCGGAAATGTGTGTTGTGTGCAAAACCACAAGCAGTAGTGTAGTGTAAAACCAGAGAGTGTGAGACAGTACTGAGAGAGCCTGAGAGGAGCCCGCTGTCTCCAGTGGGATCAGCATGTCGTGGGCTTCCTTCCTGAGGGTGACAGAGCCGGACAGACTCTCTCAGAAATGTCTCGCCCCAGAAAGGCTCTTTGTCCAGCGCAGAACAAGGAGCGAAAAAGCATGTTTGTCAGTAGGGATGTGGGAGCACAGACAGAGAGTGTGTGTGTGCTGAGGAGAGAGACTGTATGTGATTGTGTCTGCTGGTGTAAAGAGAGATATTGTGTATTCTCTTCAGTTTTTTTTGTTTGTCTGTTTATTTACGTGTTGACTCGGCTTGGCTGCAAGTCCTAATGTTGAGCAAGTGTCTGTGTGCTAAGAGGCAAGTGTGTGACGTGTATTTTTGTTTGTTTTTTTGTCCTATTGCTGCAGAGGACAGACTTGGAGAGCAGTTAGAGATGGGATGAGAGAAGCACGAGGAGCAGCCATGTGCTCTACAGAAGCGGAGAAATGCCTTTGACAAGGATACAGCTGCATCTTAGTATGGCGGTGGCATAACACGATGCTGTGTCTCAGCACTCTCGAACGACCCAGCAGCTCAACATCATTTGATGATGACGCCAGCTCTGCACCGGAGCGGGCCGGACAACTACCAAAGTCCAGAAGCATGGCTTAGTGTTGTAGCGTCTAAGTGCCATAACCTTACAGCACAAGTAGCTTGCTGACAAAGCAGACAGACGAACGTGGCGGAGCCATGTAACAGTTTACCTATTTCAGCTGCACAGCTCGAGATGGCTGCGCACCACTGCAGTAAAACCTTAGGGAACATCGATCTGCCCTTTTGCACAAAGCTCGTTTTACCCAGACGAACGTCGATGGTGCTTCCGACGTGGCTTTGGGAGAAAAACGGGGGGAATAAATACAGAACAGAGACAAAACAGCAGGGTTGGTTTTGTTAGGTCTGTTAGCATCAGGTGCACGCACAGTGGGGAAACATGAGCATGGCATGGAGGGTGGCATAGGAAGGCGTGGATGAGGAAGCACTTCTAAAACAGAAGAACATCAGGATGTGTGAGGTGACAATGACAAACCGGATCATCTTTGGGGCTAGACTTACACAACGTCTCATCAACTCTTTATCCCACTGTCATTCTCTACCATTCTTTAAAGTTTGGGCAGCCTCTGGTTTCCATGGTAACGTTTTAGCAGCAGCCAGGGCCGGAAGAAACAGACGCAACACAGAATCAACTTACACAACAAATCCTTATCACTACATAGTGACTGAAATAGTTCACTGCATGTGTTTCTCCTGATGTGGCTGTTTCAATGAGTGCCAGGTTGTGTGCACAGGGTCACTGAGGGAGTGTCCAAGTGCACTTTATATTTAGCACACCCTACGTGCAAAAGGGTTGGGTAATTATAAATATGGAAAATAAATATCAGAGGTGTGTGGTGATTAATCATTATCTTCTCAGCCAGTCACACGACTGCTGGCAAAGTACAGCAAGTCATGACATGGTGGCATAAACTGATAATTCCCCAAAGTAATCCTGCTTATGTTCCAGTGAGGAGAGTTGTTTTTTTCTGTAAAGATAACCATTATATTTAACAAGTTAGAAAGAAGGCCTTGATGCCAGCAGTTGCTGCCCCAGGTATATATGTTAAAAGAGCATCTTTGGGGAAAGGGTGGTTCTGATAATGTTAACTGGTGTTAAAAAACAACAACAACCTTTCTTTTAATATTTTCACTATGTCTTGTGTGCATCCTATGCATCTCCAGGATCTCTTTCTCTATCTATGGAAGACTTAAAATGTCTTTTATGTCCGACCATTTTTGTTAACTTTCCAAAACCAACAATCCAACATTTCCACCCACTTTGCGCCATGATTGGCGAGCTGTACAGAGGTGAGAAAGTAAACTGGGTTTGAACTTCTCTCTCTCAGCTCTCTCAATTTCATTCTTGACAACTATTTCTGTCACTTTTCATGTGAACCACCAAGTGCAACAATATGATTGTCTTCCAGGAGAGAAAATGTGAGCTGTTATCCCCGTATTTTAACAATATCGCACCCCCACCTTCTCTATGATTGCCAGCTTTTCATTATGCCTCTCCAGCCATGCTAGCAGCTCTACGAGGCTGTACTTGCGCACAGCAGTGTGTTTTGAGCGAAATGCTAATGCCAGCATGCTAACATTCTCACAATCAGAATCAGAATCAGAATCAATTCTGGGAAATTGCTTTTTGATGACAATGTTGATAACAATGTCAATGTTGATGCTGAGCAGGTATAATAGTTTCCATGTTTACCATCTTACATCACCATTTGCTTATTAGCACTAAACACAAAACTTTGCCACTGGCAAAGTAAAATGTTGACCTGTCGCTGGTGGAACACCAAAGTCAATAGGATTCACCCTCCGGGGACCATGACTGTCTGTACTAAATCTCATGGCAACCATCCAATAGTTGTTTAGGTATGTCAGTCTGAACCAAAGGGGTGGACTAACTGACAAATCCATTCCTTGAGCCACACTGCTAGCATGGCTAAAAAACCTAGTTAGAGGTAATAAACAAACACCAGTAGTAGCTATCAGTGCATCACTGGGCAAAATACAATCCCACCCAACAGGCCTGCAATAAACACTTCCTTTATGACTTACATAATATTCTGTTTTTGTTTCGACATTGTGCTGTACGGTGTTCTTGGCATTCATGTACTCCCTAGCTATCCACAGGGTGCATGTGGAGGAACAATTTTAGAGTGACACGCAACAGATATCACATGATGATCGTTATGTTTTCCACATTAGCCAAGTGTGCAAACAAACATCATCATTATCAACAACAACAAAAGAAAGGCCGTATCCTCCTGCCTGAGCATCTTAAACACAATGTCACTTGTAATGTTCACGGCTGACATATTCCACATATTCAGTACAGTAATATTTTTTACATGTCACTAAATCCCCCTGTACAACAGGAGCTGCTCATACTGGTTTTGCACGCAAAGAGCCAAAAAACACACAGAAAGAATACATGGAAAGTACAGTTTAAGCCCTACAAATTACGTATGAGACCTCAAGCTGACATTTCATCAACTGTTTTTAACTTTTTGTATAAGAATGCCTTCTTACCGTTCTGCAGTCGCTCTGTGTGCGAGGGTATCTATGAGTGTGTGGCCGTTCCACCTGCCTGCTGTCACTGTGGATCTAGGGCATTACCTGGAGTCAGGTGTCACATGCAGTGAAGGCTTAGTTGTGTGTGTGTGTATGTGTGTGTGTGTGTGCGTGCCTGAGCGGGCGTACATGAGAGCGACGGAGTAAACATCCCTTGATATTCTCATATTGATGAAAATTTGATTGCTGTTGTAAGGCGCAGTCATGTACTCAGGAATGAGAACTAGGTGTCGGTGTGGGTTCATGAGTGCAGATGCGTGTTGGAGTGGAGCACATGTACAGTCTGAGGGGAGGAGGTGTGTCGTCGGGGAACGGGCTCGAGTGAGCTGCGAGCGAGGAGAGATGGGCGTTCTCCTGTGTCTGTTAGTGCTGCTGTGCTGAGGAGGCACAAAGTGACACTTTGTTTCTGCGCCAGATAGCCAGTGCAGGAGAACAGAGTGGCATTCATCATTTCAACTGGCTGATGCACACAAAGGCTTCCATTGTGGGTTAACAGTAACCGTGTGTGCACATGTGTGATTAGAATGGTTTTTAAAGCATTGCACCATAACTGCTTAATAAAATGATGGTCTCAAATGTCCATTATGGTCTAATCTGTGGAGCTTGGTGCCTTCAGAGCTAACCTCAACACACAGCAAAAATCATTTACATTCATTTTTAAAAGGAAAAACAGCCGCTGACTCGAGACGCCTTAATGCAAAATGACTCTATAAGAACCTAATTTAATGCTCATATTAGTCTGACCTGTAATCGTAATGGCTGTGTGCATCAGCATCAGCATGTTAGTGTGTAATAAGGCCCCACTCTCCAGTTTTGGCAGCATCACACTGCAGTCTCACAGGGATATGGTAATGATGAGGGCTTTACCAACCTGGATGCCGCCTATATTACAGCAGCATAACACTTCAAAGACAGACTGCTCTCTGACTGACTGGCAGAAATAGAACGCCCCCGTCCCCCCAGTAAATCAGCATAAACATGCTCTCACATGGATATTCACATCCACATGTGTTCACACACACACACACACACACACACACACAGGATGAGCAGAGAGTCTTAATGAATCCACTATATGTGTAAAAGAGACCAGGATCAACCACCACCACGCTGAGCATCATTCACAAAGGAGAACTTCAAATAAATGCCTGAATTTGATGTATTCATACCATAAACAAATAAATTGCATGCTAAGATGAAAATATGTTAATGTCTGTGTTGATCTTTCAAAGGCTAATGGATGATTATGATGGCCTGGGGGTGGGGGAAACCAAAAAAGCCTCATTTGAAATTAATTTCATGGTCAAACGTGAATTCTTTTCATTCTGCAGTTCTTTCATTCTACACGAAATAAACAAACCTACCTCGTCTTAGCAGCAATCTACACATCATCACTCCGATGCTGCCTTGATCTACAGCCTGCTGCATTTCCTTGTTGTTGTGTTTGATTATACGCTGACATTCCGGAGGTGACCTAAATGCTTCAAACGCGTCATTACAATAAACCTTGTATTCAGCCACTATTTTAACAGAATACATGCTGTATAGAGCAGAGTTGTGGTAAACATGAATAAGCTTATCTAGGGACCACATTTCAGAAGAGCTGATGTTAACTTTCACCACGCTCAATAATTAGGACAGATCTCACAAGAACTTGAGCGGTAGACTTTAATTACACTCCTGTGTTTATAATAAGAGCAGGACTGATATTACTACCAATATCTGTATATTAATATAAACAATGCTGCATATACTGTTGACAGGGGGCTAAGAATGACTGTTTTTACAATTAGACTATTACATATTAGATATTGAGCATCACTACATTTATTTAATAGCTGTAATTGTGAGTTTATTTTGCAAAAATACAGTTTTACACGCAAAACATGCAGGAAAGTCATGACATGTGATGCACTACAAACTACACTTTGATTCAGTCAGCGCATCACAAAATTCACATTTTAGTGACAGGCTAATGCTTCCGAGTTTATTTTGAATGCCGGACTTTTATTTTTAACAAGCTGGGTGTTACTTCCAGTTCTGTTTGTCAAATGTGCGGCAATGTGACTGCAAATCAATTGGCATTTAAATGCACAGGAAAAAACTATGAGTCAGACGGTCTTTGTCTGCTTTAGTGTGATAAAAAATCACATCTGTAGTTGCAGTTTTATCTGAGGGTCACAGACTGATAAATGACTCATAAAATGGGGGCTGTCTGGCATTGCAAAAACTCTCTACAGATGTCTCTGACAAGATCTCCATTAGTCATTTCATTCAGGTGGTGATGACATGATAACTTCCTTGTTTACTGTTCAGCTCCATGCGTCTCAGAGTCCAGACATTCAGGCTGGATGTGAACCTGAACATTGCAGTACTTAATAAAACACTGCTCTTGAATCAGTGAGAGCGACGTAATCTTTACTACGAGAGCTTTTCCCTATTTCCTCTGCAAAACACAGACACACGGGTCTGTGTGTTCATATGTCATCATTCAGCCATCAGTCCATGTACCTACTATTGACAGATTAGGACCAAGACAACATACACTTGTCTGTCAATCAAGTGCTGAAGCAGCCAGCAATAAAAACAACAAAACAACTGAGCAGTTTACTCAAACCAGCACCATAAATCCAACACCAGCAGTCTGTGAATTAATTCCTGGCACACTGCCATCTATTCTCTCTGCCTTTATGTCTCAGCACGTTGACGGTGACAGTAATGCAGCATTGATTCAACAGCCTTTATCTGACGTGTGGAAAGATAACTCCATCATTTCATTTCCCCCCGCACATGTAGGCCCGCACCATATGGCCTGTGCGTGGTTTCCCAGCTGACTCGAGCATCCTCCACATTTCAGAGGCTGTACTGTGGGCATCGTTTGGCGAGAGCCGCGGAACACTGTGGCGAAACACTACATCCACATAGACCCAAAGGCGCGGGTCGATACGTAACAGTTAATGGCAGATTAGCGGATGCTGCCGCACAGGGATTACAGTCTATTAATTGCAGACTAAAAAGGCGCACAGAGAACAAAGAATCTGGCCTTTGCTTTTCTCACATATTGCCACAGATGAAATCCAAATAGCGTTATTAGCATTAGCATTATTTTGGATTAAAAACAAAAACGATTGATTACAATTTGGCCTGCTGACATCGGCGATTGCGCATTTCAAGTCGGATCAAATTGCAAGCCCCAGCCCATTTACAGCGCGCGCACACACACACACACACACACACACACACACACACACACATCTGCGAAGGATGGAGCAGATCTGAACAGGTCAATGAGAAATGAGAGGTGGGATGCGGTGACAAGGTCGTCAGCGTCGCGAAAATGGAAAACAACCAGCACACACAATATGGAAGAAAAGAGCACCTTTTGGTCCTGATGCGGCTGCTGCTCCTGATCCGCAGCCCGGCTCCGGCAGCTCCGACCCTTTTGTGTTGCTGATGCTGCGGGTGCTCGACAGGAAGACGCACGCACAGTCGGTCCGCACAGCTGCACGCGTGCGGGGTGGACATGGGAGGGTGTGGCTGAAGAGAGAGAGCGGCGGCGGCGGCGGCACACAGGAGCGCGATGCGAGCACGTTCCTGTAACGTCAGCGCGTGCTGATCGGAAGCATAAAGAAACGAGGAGCTGGAAAGAAACGCTGTAACCGCCCCGTGGGACAAAAAACACCAAGGTGTTCAATCCTAACGGGATGCATCGTGTCTGCTGTTTACTGTATGTGGTGACCTAATCGTACAACTATTTATAACCCTCAGTCACTGTGTTTTGTATTTATGATCTACAGTAGCTGTATTGTTTCATAATGATGTATAATAATAACAAATGAAGCAGGCTGTTGTGTAATTCACACATACAGTAGGTCATGGTAACTAGAACACCTCAAAGGAGGTTCTATGTAGAGCACCAAACATAAAATGGGCTTTTTAACTCGGAAGAGACCCTGCCAAGATTAAGAACATTTTTATAACAGATTACTTGCTAGTGTAGATAAACCAATTGTTCCAGGAAGTGTGCAAAGGATTATTATCAGACTATGCCATTCTTTCCAGGTTTATGGTAATAGGCTTTACAAACTTAAGGGGTAGGTTAAGTACAACTCCAAATGTAGCGTAAATACCAGCTATGCTGTAAAACTGGTATAACCTAGATCTATAGATTGATACTCAGCTTTTAAGACTTAAAGGCCTCATATTTCCATTCATATGTAATTACGGTAAGACCTTTTGTTTTGCGTAGGTCTTAGCAGGAAAAGGTGGAGAGGTTCAGGTATCTTGGGATCTTGATAGAGTGTAAAGACATAAGATTAACTGGTGATCACATGCAGTGGTTGCACTTATTAGGTTTTGAATCAGACTATTGAGGCAAAAGGTGATGTGAGCTCATCACTGATGGATGGATGGGTGGCTGAGACGGAGTCAAGCCCGACATTGAGAAGAGTCAAGCGATGTTCTCTTACTTCACTGTAGACCTTTTACAAATGACTAATACACATTCAGTGACGTATTCTAACATCTACCATACCGACTTCAACATGTCTTTTCAAAACAATGTGATGGCAACTGACATGATTGCCTGCTTCATTTCATCTGTGGCTAGTGTAGAATACACATTACTTGGATATAATTGTATCCAGCAAAGACAAATATAAAACACGTCAATAAATCTTTCAGACTGAGGCACCAAAGATCCCTTCTTCCTCTAATTTTATGTGAATTTAACTGCAAGCAAGAAAGATAAACAAAGGAAGTGTGTGAGTATTAAGCTAGGAAGGGTTTGTCCACTGCTAAAAAAAATAGAAATAAAATGGAGCATTAAGTGTTGTGATTATTGTTTAGTCGCAGATAAAGATGCAGTTTGACTGCTACTGTACTGAAAGGATGTCTTTGACTGTAAATACTTGCCCTTTATTGAGTGTTAGAGAAAAGGACAGTGAACTGAAAGCTTAAACAGCTATACAGGGAAGGCAAGTAAAAGTCAACATTTTGAAAGTATAACCAAGGAATCTTTGAGAGTCTCCTGAGCTATAACTGGTGACTGAGGCAAACCCAAAATACACCAGCTGAACTACATCTCCCAGCTGGCATGGGGGCACTTCAGATTTCCCAAGGAGGAGGTAGTGAGCACGAGCCCTGTTGTAAGCACAATGCTCACACATATAGTCGAAAACCAAATATGCCTACATACGGGTATTTTTACAAAATAAAAATGTTTACTGAATTTGCTACATATTATTGCTTATGCTGTATTTAGTGCTTTGAATGCAGGAGGAAGTTTATTTTGAAATGATTATTATTATTATTCCAGCTCGCCTGACATTAGTTTCCTCAGTTGAAGACAGTCCTGTGAGAGGAAATCTTTAAGGGGAACAGACACATTTAATGTATTCCAGCCCAGAGTAATTCTTTAATGGAAACATTTTGCTTCGTTTCTTCTTCCTTGCAACGCGTTCGCTGGTTTTATTTTGACAGTTCATACGGAAATAGCTATAGTGACTCTAGCAGTTAACTTAACGCACTTTTTAAGTTAACTATGGGTACGTGGTAGGTAACCAACGGTTCTCCTCTCACGTAGTTAGTTAGCTGTGAACTTTAAAAGGCCAATAGGCATCGAACAGACAAGCCGGACACAAAGAATGCTTCCTCGCAGGCAGGACTCCGGGATGAAAAGCACCGGAGGAGCGCGCAGCGGCGGCTCGTTGATGAACTTTAGGACAACGGTGAACTCGGGCTCAGCCCGCCGCAGCTCCGCGGTGCTGCCGTCCTTGCTAACGTTCCTGGTGATCGTAGCATCCGGAGGCCTGCTGCTCATGATAGAGAAAGGAATGCTTAACAGCATGGAGACGCCTCCACCCCGGGGGAGCGGCCAGCGACTGGACTTTATGCGGCAGGTTGGGAAACACAGGCCGGCTGCGGGGGACGTGGAGTCCCAGGTAGAGTAATGGCATGCACCGTGAAGTTCTGCTGGAGTTTGATGGGCAGCGAGTAGCCAGCGGATATTCTGGCTATTTCGCAATATTACAAGATTTGTCATGAACTGTAGGATTAAAGGCCACAGCCATTTCGTTAGTGATTTATGTAGTGGGTAAAGAATGAGTTTCAGTTGTCGATTAAAAGGCAAACCACCACAACCACTAACCCCAAAACATTTTCAAAGTTCTGTTTTGTTATTGTTCTCATCAAAAACCCACATACACATTCCTGCAAGTTGCAAAAGTTGGACCAACAAGGTAATCCCTTGTTGTGAATGCACAAAGCTGTGTAAAGTGTGTATATTGTTTATTTCTAACTTTTTGCTTCATGCAAACATCCCATCACGTTTAAAGGAGCACTGCAGAGATTTATTATTGCACATCTGTGAAGTTTGGAGACTCTCAAAAGACCGATTAGTCAAAAAGAACAGTCAAAATGGAAGCAGCAGAGGTTGAGATATCCTGTCCCCGTGATGCAACCTGTATTATCATTAGACTCTCTCTGCCTGGTAAATACCCACATCTGTCAAACTCCACCCCTCCAGCTTGTATGCAGGATATCCGTTATAAAATATGTAACCTGTAAACCAAAGTTAGTCTTACGCAATACATCACAATGACATATTCAGGGTTTTTTTTTAACTTGAGACAGCTGTGTTCCCAGGCTGAGTCAGTTAAACCATGATTAGTAAACAGAATTGTATGTACAAAATTGGTGGAATGCACCTTTAAGTCACTGATTTCTGTTCACATGTAGATCCTCCAGGAGATCCGTAACCGGACCATCAGGACCATGTGCAGCCAGAAGAACATGCCCCACAGCATCTGGTCCCTGAGCCCCCTGCAGAGGAAGACGCTGCTGCAGCACGTCCTGGTGAACGATCAGTACCACTTCCTCTACTGCTACGTCCCCAAAGTGGCCTGCTCCAACTGGAAGAGGGTCCTGAAGGTTTTGAGCGGAGCTCTGGAGAGCGTGGACGTCAACATCAAGATGGACCACCGCAGCGACCTGCTGTTTTTGTCCTCTCTGAAACCCGAGGAGATCCGCTACCGCCTCAAGCACTACTTCAAGTTCATGTTTGTGCGGGAGCCCATGGAGCGCCTGCTGTCTGCATACAGGAACAAGTTTGGAGAGATTCAGTCCTACCAGAAAAAGTACGGCGTGGAGATCATAAAGCGGTACAGAAAAAGGCGCGGTAAGGACGCGTCTTTGACAGGAAATGATGTAACCTTTGGAGAGTTTGTCCGTTACTTGCTGGATGAGGATGTGGAGCGCATGAACGAGCACTGGATGCCCGTGTACAACTTGTGCCAACCTTGTGCGGTGAACTACGACTTCATCGGCTCCTACGAGCACCTTGAAAGTGATGCCGAGTTTGTGCTCCAGCGCATTGGGGCACCTCCATACGTTCACTTCCCAGAGAGGCAAACGTGGTACAAGCCGGTCACCACGGAGACGTTACACTATTATCTGTGCAGCTTACCACAGAAGCTGCTGAGGGAACTCCTGCCAAAGTACATTTTAGACTTTTCCCTCTTCACGTATCATCTCCCCAACACAACCACTGAACACTGCCGGCATTAAATGTGCAATGTTTTAATGTTCTGAGATAATTTTTTTATAGAGAATCATTTGTGCATACAGTATTTTTATAGCTGTTACCGCTGATGGAGACTTGACTTCAGAACCACTTAAGCTTGAAATCAGCTGAATTTAAATCACTGTCCAGTTACATCTTCCTGTCACACCCCGTTACAGTAAATGAACCAATTCAGTACATATCGATAGAAATGTAAATAAGGTTGCGAAACCAAACTTTGTATTTTTCTTTTCTCCTTTTTTCTTGAGAAGATAACGGGTTAATGGCTTCAGAGGTGTGGACACACAACTGATGACTTTAGACCTGCAACTCGACTTGGACATAAACACCAATGACTTGTGACTTCACTTGGACTTTAGCATTTTGAACTGAAAATACTTAATACTGGTTAATAGTGTTATATACTATGAAAGTGCATTGTCAGCACTACTTTTTTTAAACAATTAAGTTCAGACTTTAAAAAGCATACATGATTTGTTTAAATGTAATATTATTACACTGTTGTTAAAATGGCATTACATTTGGTGAAGAGCACATTATGACTTGTTTAGGACCTGGAACTTGTCAGTCTTGACTTGGGACTTACTTGTGACTTGGTCCCACCACTAGTCAGTGGGTTAGCAGGCTAAAACACTGTGTGCTCAAAGGGTTTTAAATCCAGCTTGTCTCTTATTTGTTGTATGCCCCAGCCTCGCCTTCTCATCCGTCTCCCACCTTTACCATAACTTTAGACTGTTTACCTTGTAATTAAACAAGTTTGTGATGTAAATCACTGCGATTTCTGTAATTTTGAGTCACTTTATTTTGTGAATAATTTAATAATTTAAAACATCATAAAAAACATGAATATTGAGCATAATACACAAACACAAGGATGAACTAATACTTCTCTTGCTACATGTATGAGGTTAGTTGCAGAGAAATAATTTCATTTCAGAAGCACTAAGTTGTTCTCAAAGCCAAATCCTAATTTCATCAATGACTTTGTAACATGCTGACAGAGGGGACGCTTTGCATCCGCAAGTGGAGTCAACGGAGTCACTGTTATTAGCTCTAGCAAAGACCCAGGCATGATTTCATGTGTGCAAATGAATCAGCACTGCAGTATGCTACAGGCTAATTAATGCCAAGGCGTATGGAGGCCTTCACAAGTCATGTCCAGACTCAGGACTTCAAGCACAAGCGTCTAGTGGTTTCTGACTCACTCATCAGCGCCTTCATTTGTCTCTCTAGCCGTTAATCCTTGAAGCTCACACTTCTGAAAAAGAAAAAGTGATTTTAAGTTTTTTGGTGGAATAAAGAAGAGGATAGTTTTTGGGGTCTTTTCCGAAAGCTGTGATTTCATGCCCAAAGCCTCACCTGTCGGCTGACCTGTCAGTGGAGCTGTTGAGAGTTCGGAGGATTGAGCGTTCTGGAGAGATGTGATGAGGACTGGTGGAGACACTGAGGGGCAACGAACTCTGCAGGGACGAGAACGACACACCCTGTCTGCGCATCTCCTGAACGGCCCTCTCACTGCAGACAGACAATTGGACAAAATGTGTTGTTGCTGTTGTTACATCCTTGTAACTGCAACATGTATTAAAGCTGTAAACACTGTAACAATTTTGATAATTGTTCAAGTAATTCTTGAATGAAGCACTTGTCTATGACAACTATATCTTAACGCTACGTTAAGGGGTTGACTACACAGCTAGATAAAATCACAACACTCAGCAGCAACATTAAGTTTCCGGATGATCTGTGCCCACAAATGGGCTTTTCTGTCTCGGTCTGACACGTCATAAAGCTTAGGACAGACAAGTTTACCCTACATTTTCTTTGTTACCAGGGCAACGAGCTCATCTAATATATGATTGGTTGCCTGAAAAGTTAAGAAATTTTCAACTAGAAGCACCTGGGGCTTTTTCTCTAGGCGGCCACGTGCGCTCGCTTCTCATTGGGAACAATTGAAAAAAAGACTGGCACAAAAAAAAAAAAAAAATCTATGTGGACACAGGCCCTAAGGCTTTTTAAAAATTGAAAATGGCCAGATATTCTAAACAAAGTAGAACAGTCTAAACTTATTTTCACCAACTTACCATTAAGAGATCATTGAGTCCCCAACAGGACATGTACAGTAATGTCTCTACTCCCTGACGTTAGCTTCTGAAGCCTACTCCAAGTAAAAAGCTAGCTAAATGTGGGGAAATAATCTAGTTTGTGAATGTTGTTGCATCAACTACGCTTCTAATGTAATTACAAGGCTACAGAATACATTACAGTACCTTGTGGAAGTGTTCAGCCCCTTTGCCATTTTTCCTATTTTGTTGTATTACAACCTGTAATTTAAAAATTGATTGTATATTTTATTTTATTGACCTACACGCATAATCCAAATTGGTGAAGTGAAAAAAAATAATTTTCAGAAAAATAAAAACACCAAAAAGTGGTGTTTTATTGCTATGAAGCCCCTTAATAAGATCTGGTGCAACAAATTACCTTCAGAAGCCACATAATTAGAGAATTAAAGTCCACCCGTGTGCAGGCTAAATGTAACACGGTCTTAGTATAAATGTTCTGCAACTCGACCAGCATCATAAAGACAAAGGAACCCTCCAAACAGGTCAGGGACAAAGTGCTGGAGAGATATTGATCAGGGTTGGGTTATAAAAGAATATAATAAACTGAACATCCCATGGAGCATGAGAATATGGCACCACCACAAACATGCCAAGGAAGGGCCGCCCATCAAAACTCACAGACCGGGCAAGGAGGGCATTAATCAGGGAGGTAACAAAAACACCAAAGGTAACCCTGAAGGAGCTGGAAAGCTGGACAGCAGAGATTGGAGCGTCAGTCCTTAAGTCCATTTTAAGCTGTACACTCCACAGAGCTGGGCTTTATGGACGGGGGGCAGAAAAAAGCCATTACTTAAAGAAAAAAAAACAAGAAGGCACGTTTGGAGTTTGCTAAAAGGCATCTGTGACTCCCCAAACATGTGGAAGAAGATACTCTGGTCAGTTGTGATTAAAATTGAATTTTTTAGCAGTCAAGGAAAACTCCACGTCTGGCGCAAAGTCAACACCGCCCATCAACCTGAGAACACCATACACCAGTCACAGTGAAGCATGGTGGTGGCAGCATCATGCTGTGGGGATGTTTTTCATCAGCAGGGACTGGGAAACTGGTCAGAATTAAAGGAATAATGAATGGTGCTAAAACCTGTTTGCCTTCCAGAGATTAGAGAATGGGACGACAATGACCATAAGCATACTGCCAAAGCAACACTTGAGGGTTCAATGTTTTGGCATGGCCGAGTCAAAGCCCAGACCTCGACCCAACTGACCCAATCTGTGGTACCACTTAAAGATTTCTGTACACCAGCGGAACCCATCCAACTTCTAAGACCTGGAGCAGTTTTGTCTTGAGGAATGGGGGGGAAAAAATCCCAGTGGCTACATGTGCCAAGCTCATAGAGACATACCCCAAGAGTCTTGCAGCTGTAATTGCTGCAAAAGGTGGCTCTACGAAGTAATGATTTTAGGGGGGTGAATAGTTATGCACGATCAAGTTCTCTATTTCCTTTTAAACTTATATCTTGTTTGTTTCACAATTAAAAATATTTTTATTTTGCAAGTTGTGGGCCTGATAAATTAAATGATTATAAAATCCATTTTAGTTTCAGGGTGTGAGGCAAGAAAATAGGAAAATGGCAAAGGGGGTGAATCACATCAGAATGCTAACAGGAAATACCTTTTGTATTAATACCGACATCTAATTTATGGTTGAGTTGAAAGAGTTAGTTGTGTTAAAGACCAACAGTTGTTTAGCTCACCGTTCAAAGCGCTCAGTGGTCAACTGTCTTTTCAGAACGTCCATCTCCGTCTGCAGCTGAGAGACTTTGCCCCGGAGCTGGGACACCTCCCTGGCATGCTCCACACTGAGTGTATTTACACACGCAAACAAATCATAAATCAACTATTTGGGAAAGAACAGGCATTTTATTCGAGTCTTACAGTTCAAGCCAACATTGGATTTGTTACGTTTTGCTGTCAGCCAGGGTCAGCCTATCGCGTAGGACCTTAAGCTCTGACTCCCTCTCACTGGCTGTCAGATGGGTTTGGAACTCCTTGTGCCGATTGGTGGAGAGTAGTGTCTCGAGGTTACGGACTGTCAGCCTCTCGCTGGCCAGTTGTTTCTTAAGTAGCTCTGCCTCTGACCGAACATCCTCCAGCTCTCCTGTGACCTAGAAAACATGCAGCTTTATTTACAGAAAGCAGAATTATCCCACATAGACGGCTGCTGCCCCTACTTGTGGAATCTACAGCCGGATGCAACCAGTTCGCAGCAAAGTTAAAGTAAAGGCCGCGCAGGCCTCACCCTCTCAACGTCCATGCTCCTGGAGGTGAGCTGACGTGCAGCGAGCTCCTTGCTGGAGTCTAGTTTGACACAGAGCTCCCTGACTGATGCCAGATCGGAGAGGAGAGCGGCCTTCTCCTCCTGTGCTTTGTGTAGCTCCTCCTCTAGTCGGGACATGCCACGAACCAGCGATGATACTTGAGCCTCATAAGCCTCCAGGGCCTGCGTATGCTGGGGAAACGGCAGGGGGAAAGGTATAATCTTACATATCCCCCCATAATGTGGATGTATTAGCCGCTTTTTCCTTCCCATGTCTCACCTGCTGGATTTCTCTCTTCTGGTGGCCGACAGCATCACGGAGGTTTCTGCGCTCTGTGTCTGAAGACAGCAGCTCCATGCGGATGGAGTTATTGAGGCCTTCAGCCTGCTGCAACTTCTGCTCCCGCTCCTCCACCTCGGAGTGGGCCATCCTGAAACGATCCAGCAGGTCCCTGTTCTCCTGCTCCTGTGGGTCAACACCTAGCGGTCAGCTGGCAGACAGCAGAAGGTATGTAGGATGTCCAGGAAATTGATATGACTGATAAGAAGACTCTCCAAGTCAGACAGTATCTACTATACAGAACATTAAACAGCTATAGGAGTACAATGTCTTTTCATGCCTTTGTGGCCATCAGTTTCTCTATTCTGGACACTTCAGAAATGTAAGAGTGGACCCTCAACTTCAGCTCGTCCTTCTCATGCAAAGCCTCCTCCATCTCCACATGTACAGCCTGCACAGACGGACAGCAGAAAGACAACAGGAGCTGGTGTTATTTCTTGCTCATTTCCTTCATTCCCTTCGTGTATGGCACAGAATAAACCGCGGCTGGCGATGGCAGGAGGATCGATTACATACTTGGTTCTCTCTAGTCATTGTAGACAGGTCGTCTTGCAGCCTCCTGTTCTCTCTGACTGTGATTTCTTTGTCTCTTCTGAGTGCAGCCAGTTCCTCCTGACAGGCATCCAGCTGCCTCCTCAGGCTGGTAATCTCCCTCTCACGGCTGTTTAGCGCCCCCTGCAGCTGACTGCAAGGATCATGTATTAACATATCAGCTACCATCATACCGGCTTTATTAAGAGGAACTCGTGATTTCTTGTATGAGACTTTTATGGTGATGTTTATTTGTAACAGACCACAATACTCACGCTAGGGAGTTGTCCATGTTTGTGACAGTGAGTCTCACATCTTCAAGAGTCTTTTCCTGTGTAAAGAGTTATACCTCATTAGTACACAGCACAAGTTATCTTTCGGAATAGGACAGACTTGAAAAAAAGTGAACCTATCTTCACAAATATTCACTTGTTCATATGTATATCGAAGGAGTTACTGATCTTCCTGATTATTCCTCCTGTCGATAATGGCCATGAAAAGGGCAGAATTCCCATAGAATCTGGCGCTGCGGTGAAAACACACATTTTCCCATTCACTTGAACCAGGGTACTGCACTACTGCTGCAGCGAAAGGTTGAAACAGAGTCAATTTTTGGAGGAACGCAACCAGACGTCATGCTGCGACATCAGGCCGGCAGACAAAGCCCAGACAAAGAACAACTTTGTTTACCATGTAGCATTAGCTGTTTACCGAGCAACTGTGAAGATGGAAGAGAGACTAATCGATCGACTGGTGGTGTAACGGATGACATAACTCATGGTTAGGATTTGATGACGGATTAGAGTCAAGGATCGCTTATCATTTTTTGGATAATAATCTTTTTTTTAAAAAGAAGTGACAAATAACTTTATTTTCCTGTATTATTTACTTAAAAACTTAACGTAGCTCCCGTCACTGACACACCAGCATCATGTCTCTTCAAATTATCATACGGGTTTCTCGTCACACAATGTCTACACACTTTTTTCCGTCAACATAATTACCGGGGACGCCAAAATGCTCCCAAATAACTGCTGATTTACATAATCAAATCAACATTCCAACACTCAATCTGTCTTGTATCTTTTAACTGCAGCTCTGCATCGAGATTTAGGGAATTGTTATTTAAATAGTAATGGCAGTAATGGTAACGGTGGCAGTAAAACTGTCACACTATGATTGTTAAACTTTTAAACTTTTCAATTAATCCGTGGTTCACACGTGTGCCGAACTGTGTGTTCCATGCAAACACATATTCCAAAGTTTATCTTAAGTTAAAATGAGGCTTCAGCAGTCTAAGTCAAATCAAGTGGCTTTTCCTTCCAGGTTAGTGCCAAACTAATTTCTTCCGTTTCCTCTAACAGTAACAAAAAGGGTGAATTTTGCACAAAAGTACTGAGGTTCCCCCTTGATTTGACTAATATCTATTGAAGCCTTATATTAACTTTGGTTAATCTTAAGAATGCATTTTTGCACAGAAAGGGGAGGGGACGGCTCCACAGCCAGTATTAAATGCACAGATGGGCATGTGTGTATTGTTTTTAGAATGATGCACCTCTCCTTTAGTAAAAGCTTGTGTTCTTGATGAGGTTTGTTGGTCGTGGCTACCTTTTTAGATTGCTCCTCCTGGAGAACAACCAGTCTCTCAGTCTTTTGATCCACCTCATCTTGCAGATCATCTTTCTCTCTATCCAGGGCAGAGATGGACTTGTGAAGAAGAGCCACTTCCTCCTCGTGCTTGGAGCCCTGCTGACTCAGCTCCCCTGTCAGGCCAAACAGAAATCAGCAAACAGCTAAAAAACACCACCACCAGCGACTGTCGCAGTCCATCCTGAACCCCATAAAATCCACACACTCACCTATTCTCTCTCCTAGTTTCTCAATCTGCTCATGAGCAGCACGCAGCTCATTCATCTTCACAGACAGCCTGTGTTGGGTATCAGACAGTGACTGCTCCATCTGCTCCTGCAGCAGTCTGTAGAGAGACAGGAAAAATCCATCAGCCCTCCAACACACTGACAACAAACAACAACCACGATCATTTTCAGTTTGTCGACAGGAACAAAAGCAAGAGTGGGGAAAACAAACACAAAAAAAGGAGATGACGTTCTAAGATTGCGAATTGCTAACACAGTGCCATTATGAAAAGTAGTGAGAAGAAACTGATAGCTTCTGTTGAACTTTAAGTGTAACATGTGTATCATGTTTTGAACACACCTTTTGGCAGTAGAAGGAGTCACTAGCAGTGTAAGAGGACACTGTGTGTCAGTCATATTGTTCATTTTCTACATTTTTATTTGACATTTTTCGCCACACAAACCTCAGAGCATTGGACTCGGCCCTCTGCTGGGCGACTTCCTCTGCGTTCTGGACAAAAGCAGCAGACCGAACCCTCAGTTCCTCCTCCACAGCCTCCCTGTTCTCCTTCAGCAGACAGACCTGTGACCGCAGGTCTAATCTCTCCCGCTCCAACTGCACAACAAAAAACACACAACGTGCCAGGTACAGAGACAGCCATACAAAGCCATTCAGCACCAAAGTGACAGTATAATCACTGGGCCCTGGGACATTATGAGCGTTTGGTATGGGGGAGGGGGGGGGGGAGGATTTATACAATTATCCATCAGGCTTACACTCTTCACGGCATTCTCCAGGTCAAGAATCCTCCTGTCAACTCCCTGTCTGTCTATGAGAGCCGACGTCTGGGCAGCCTGCAAAAGGTTTGAATATTTGTAATATTTACAATATGCCAATGTGGATTTTGAGACAAGATAAATAATCAACAAATTTAAGTAGCGCTGCAACTAATGACTATTTTCATTATCAATTTACAGATTGTTAAATGTCAGAAATGACTAAAACATGGGCAAGATGATGTCTTCAAAATGTTTTGTTCTGTGTGTCTAAAACCTGAAGATATTGAATTTACTATAATAAAAAAAGAAAACCAGCAAATATTCACATTATAGGACCTGGAAACGCTGAATCTTTGGTAGCTCAAATGATTAATTATTAAAAGTGTTGCTAATTAATTTTCTGTGAACCGCCTAATAATAAAAAATAAAAATAAGGAACTCATCATGACATCATTAGAGTCAGCAGCATACTAACAACACACTACATTACTCTGGGCAGGGTTCGTACAGCTTTTTAGGAGTAAAACTCAAGAACCTTTCAAGCACTTTCAAGCTACCTAAGCCAAAAATCCCCAAACTCATTTAGATATGACCTCATAGTCATATCTAAACTATAAATGAGACTTTGTATGAACCCTGTCTGGGACTAACCTTTAATCTCTCCATCAGCGTGTCCCTTTCAGTGCTCATGTGCTGGATTCTGATTTCTGCCTGTTGGATGTCCTCCCTTAGTCTCACATGGTCAGCTGACACGTCGGAGCTGCGGGACAGCTTCAGGTCCTCTTGGGCCTAAGTGAACAAAAACATCTGGTGCATAAAAGTAGAAGATAAAGTTTCCACCTGGCGGATTAATGTTTCTCACACTCACTTGTTTGAACAGCCTTTTGAAATGGTCCCTCTCTGTGCTGAGCGTCTTCACGTCCTTCTGAATGTCCTCCATGTGCCTCTCAAAGTCCAACAGAACGGCCTTCAGCTCATCTCTTTCCTTTACTAAACCAAGCAGCTCTGTCTCTGCAACCCCTCCCTGAAAATTTGGGGCCATTATGTACTTCTTGCAGCAGTTTTATGAAAATCACCTGAAAATCTGTTAAAGAAAATAGTAACCTTGTTTTGTTTTTTAATTGTGGTCTCTTACCCTGGGTACTTTGGACAAAGGACTCCTGCCCCTGCCAGGACTACGACTGGGGCTTAAATCCAGGCAATCAGCCCCTCTGGCTCTTTTGTAGCGCTCGGCTTCCTGGCGATAGTAATCCCTCTCCTCCTCTAGACTCTTGACAAATGCATCCAGCCGCGATGGGGAGCGTTCCCTTCCACAAACGCCATGTTTAGCCCGCATGGTCTCCAACTCCAGCACCAGGTTTTTGTCTAGGAAATCGCCACAAGTCAATAATACAATAAAGTCAACGACATAAAGCTGCTATAAGAAAAGCTTCCAACAGTCGAGTCAAACCAAACTGCTGCTTACCAGCTGCCATCATTTTCTCAATTTTGTCCTGTAGCCTGATTTTCTCCTCCTCCAGGAAATTCACCAGGCCCTCCATTTTCTCATTCTGCTCTTTGAGCTCCACCAGGTGATTTCTGAGACGATCTTTTTCAAAGTCACCTTCAGACTGATCCTGAATTCAATCATTCCCAACAGATTCTGTTTTTAGCTTGTGTAATAACGACATAGGACCGAATTTTTGGCATGGTACTGTGGTTTATGTTCACTGAAAATGTTAATTATATACTAAAATTCAGGAGAAGTCCAATAAGGAAATATAGAACAGAATATTTACTGTACATACCCTTCTTATTTTTGTGACAATATCCTCCAAGTCTTCGATAATCTTCTGTTGCCTTTGAATTTCTTTCTGTTGAGAAAAAAGATTTACGGTTTGTTTTCACTATGTTAATTCACATGTTTTTACCCAATACGCTGCTTGTAAGTGTCCATTTTCATTTTATGTCTTTCTTCCCACTTTCTCATCTTCTTACTTTAGCTTCCTGCAGTTCCACGTCAGCACTTTCCAACACGCGCTCCTTGTCCATCTCCAGCCGCTTCGCGAGGTCGTCTATGTGCGTCAGCTCTTCGCACAGTTCCAGGTTCTTTAAAGACAGATTGGCCACTTCGGTGGAGGCGTCCTTCTTCCTCAGCTGCAGTTCCTCTACCTTCTGCTCCAGTGTCCTGTTGGTCTCCTGGAGGTATTCAATCTGCAGAACACAAAGCAGTCAAATGAACTGTTGATGCAGTCAGCAAACAGGAGGGTGGGAACTAGCACTCATGCAGAGTCCGCTCCAGAAATATTTCATATGTATTCATAAATCAGGGTAAACATCCTATATGACCGCTATGCTTGCCTGAAGGTTAAGATGGGCAATCAGTTTCTCATTACTGATGTTCTGAGCCTCGAGGGAAATGACATCATGAGGCCGTCCTCCCTGAAGAGCACGATTCAGACGCTCAATCTCTTTGTCCCTCTCCTCCACCTAAAAGTAGTTAAAGTAACACCTCTTCACCTCTAGAACAACATTTAACACATCACAGTATTAAATGCTTCTAGTTCATTTCTTACCTGCGTATTCAAGTGTTTTATAAATTCTTCAGCGTTTTCCAGGTCGAGCCTGACCTTTATGATGTCTTCCTGTAGCTCATGAATTCTACCAATAAAAATCAAACAGTCGCTGAAGCAATCATGTAAATGGAAGCGTCCGCAATCAACACATCTGTGGAAAAGTTACCTCCTCTCTCAATAATACAGTTCGGCTGTCACAAAAGACAACAAACCTTCCATCTGCCAGCAGCAGCAGGTCAGCTACATACGGATCGTCAGGCTGCGACACAGGATACGCTGGCGTGGAGGAGGCGGGTATGAGCTCATCAATCTGCATTCTCTGACGTCTGAAAGGGATGCTGCGCTTCTTTCCACCTGTGAGAGTGCGCGAGAGGAAAGGAGCATCCCATTCTTCGATTATTAGATTTTTCGATATGGCTCAGCTGGGAAAAAGATGTACCAAAATGTATCAAATGTCACTTTCAGTGGGTTGTCACGGAGAGGAGCTCAGACCCCCTGGCATTACCTGGTGTCTGTACCACAGCCTGCATGTTCTTCTCCTGCAGCTGTTGGATGCGCTCAGCTTTAGCCTTGCTATCCTTCTCCAAGCAGCGAACTTTGTGCACATACTGATTATTCAAAAACTTCAGGTCAGATGTCTCGTGGTCCAGTTTCCTGATGTGGGTCTTGAGCTCTGAAACAAAACAGGATTGTGTTATTAAAACCAGGCTTTTGTGTGTGCGCGCGAGTGAAGGCTGTGGGAAGAAGTTTCAGATTGTACTGAGGAGTGAGGCCAGCTGGTTGTCACAGCTTACCTCTGGTGACACGGTCCTTCTCCTCCTTCAGCTTGAGAAGTTCGAGGTGCAGCTCATTGTTCTCCCTGACCACCCGAGCGTTGTCTGCCCTGTGTGGCTCCAGAAGAGCATCGAGGTTACGACTTTCTTTCTCGGTTTTCCCTGCTGACAGTTTGGCATTGCGCAGACTTTCGGTTGTGTGGATCAGGTCACTGTAACACAGAGGAAGATATGTGACCGACTGGCTGACACTGAGGGATGATGGAGGAGAGCAGGCGCAGGAGGGCTAAAGGTTTCACCTGAACAGCTTCTCCACTAGTGGCAGTGACTCTATTCCCAGTGGCTGTCGGTAGCCCAGCTGATCCAGACGCTTCCTCAAATTGACGAATTTCCTCTCTGCGATGCTGTTCATGGCTGCGATGTGGCACTTAAAGTTACCATGACACAACACAGCGGCGGTTACATTAAAAACTTATGTGAAATAGACTACGTAAATTGTGAAAACCTGTTTAGTTAGGAAGGTGACGTACGGTGGCTAACGTTAACTGTTCAGCTTGCAAACCTACAGTTAACCAGTTGTTTTATGTTGGCTAATGTTGAGCAGCTAGCTTACAGGCTAATAAACCGAGATTAGCATTTTGTGTGAATAACTACTGAGCTAGCATTATATGCTTTACCTGCAATTAGCATTAGCCGGTTAGTCAGCACTGTTTGGCGGTTAACCAATTAAGGTTAGCTAGGTAGCGTTAAATCACAAGGAGTACTTACCGTACTTGCTGTCCTGACAGTTAGCTAACTGACTAACGTCACCTTGAATCTACATAACGGACAAAAATGCCTCACTTGGACCAATTACTTGCATTACAACTTCAGCATCACATTTTGTTCTTTGTTAAAAAGTGAAATATTCAACATCTCCTGAGTTAACATGTTTCCGCGGTAAAGGTTTTGAAAAGAGCGCCGATGATCTCCGGTTTGGATTCGTCACCATGGAAGTGAAACACTGGAACATCTGGGGCGGCGTGTTTTGTGCGCCGGCATTGTCCGTACAGAGGGCGGAGTCGGCATAGATATTTAACCCAAGCACAGGAAGAAATAACCAATGTCATGTGCTTAACAATACAATAAATATACAATATTTGACACAGCATCGAATTGGTCGGCAACTGCAAATTTATTATGTACATATGGCATAATGAAATAACAAAAATATAACAAAATATTTAGAGCAGAGTTGTTCAATCTCAAAGGACTAGACACGCACAATGCAGAGACATCTGCACCACTGTCCCGTGTACAAATCCCTTTCATTAAAATACATGGACACATACAGATGAAATGTTCATTGTCCAAAAAACAAGTAGTTTGTGAAATTGTGAGTAGCTAGTGTATCTTTTGCCAATGTGAGGCAGTAGTGAATCAAAGTGCAAAGCAGCTAGACTAATGAGACTGAGCAATGCTGGAGAAGTACTCCAACATGTCCTGGATGGTAAACTCCATGGTGATTCCAGATCCAGGGTAGCATCTGCCAATCAAATCTTCAAAGTGCTTGTACTGACAAATGAACTCGTCTTGCATGGAGTGCCACACCACCTGGTGGAGTGAAAAAGGAAAAGCAACAGATACAAAAAGATGAGTAATGTGACGCCACTGACCAGCTGAGCAGTTTCACCCCATAAATCTTTCAATTTCTCACCTGTAGCAGACTTTCTTCTTCACACAGGTGTTTGTCCACCTTCTTGTAAAGGTTGTCCAGTCCTTTTTTCACCTCTTTGCCAGGATACTCTTTGATAACTTTGCGCAGCTCTTGTTTGTTGAAGGCCAGCTGGTAGCTCACCTCCTCCTCACGAACACCCTGGGCTACGCGGGCCTCAACTCCCTCAAAGAAATGCTGCAGGAGAAAGATAACAGTTTACCCATGATGCACTGAATACACCCCCTCAGAAAATTCTCTCATCCTCATATTGCTACTAGTGATGGTTTGTTCGCAAACGGTTCGTTCTTTTTGAACGAATCTTTGAAGTGAACGAAACAAACTGATTCCTCCCGCAAAATGATTCGTTCGTTTGAGTCGCCACCTTCCGCCAAAAGCTACAGGGAATCTTTTGGCAAACTAAGAACCTAAAGAACTGGCGGAAACGGTTCAGAACTGTTTCCGACAGTTATCAGAATCAGAATCAGCTTTATTGGCCAGGTATGTGTACATTCTAGGAATTGACTCCGGTATTATCTCCCTCTCAATGTACATACGTGAAGTAGACAAACAATGTTTTTATAATACATTTTTTTAATAATTTTTTAGTTCCTTTGTTTTATTTATGTTTATTTGACAGCGACGTTCTTTCTTTAGCTGATTTCAAACGTTTGCTTCTTGAGACATTCTTCACAATTATTAATATTAGCTTTCTATATATTGTGAGAGTTTTCGATAATAAAGTTTGTCGTCCCGTGTTTGTCTTTGTCTACACATAAAAAAAAAAAACATTCTCACCCAGGGTGAACCGTCTGTTTTATGTAGGCTAGCTGAGTAGAAATAAAATATAGTGAGAGATACGTTATGAATTCCGATTCTTGTTTCAATATAATGCCAAAATATAAAGTCTTTGGAAAATAACCTTTTTAAGGAC
>JAVQJL010026330.1:0-10881 GCA_036024295.1 Nannoperca obscura | reverse complement strand
GACCAGCAGCCCATTAATTAAATTAAATGTTTGGGGATGCCATTGCGGGAGGCTGAGGTGGCGTCTCTGAACTGAAAAGGAGTGTCCGGAGTAATGGAGGAACCCAAGAAAAAGGTGAGTGACAACATGGTTTCTTGGGTTGAAGGTACGTGAGTACTGCTGTATCTGGAGCGGATGTTGTATATGCAGCGGAGAGCAAGTCTGTGGTAAGCGGGAGGCGGTGAGGATTTGGTGCCGGTTCTTTGCGTAGACGTGCTCTGAGCGAGGCAGTTACCTGAGTGTGGCAAATTCTCAGGCTGCCGGTTATTGATTGAGGGAAGCCTAATGTCGCTCGGTAAACGTTGATGGTAAATGGAAGTCGCTTTGGATAAAAGCGTCTGCTAAATGCCTAAATGTAAAAATGTAAATGTAAATGTTTTCATGGCCATTTCATAACCCACAAGATGGCTGCGGCTATTGTGGGGTAGATTCCGAAGAGTGTGAAAGAAGTGACCTGACATTTATTTGCCAACTCTGGGGGCTATGCTGCTGCTAAACATTTCTGGTTGTACAACCCCCTAAAAGCCGGCAGAAGAAGCGGTGTCAGTACTCGGAAGAAGCGAAAAAAGTGATCCTGTTGGCAAGAAGTCCGGGCGAAAGACGAAGTTCTGACCGGCTGGAACTGTCCAGGGAGAAGACAGAAGAGTGACGGGATAGAAGGAGTGGTTAATGGCAAGTAAGGTTCGCCCTTGGGGAGCGATACAAGCAGAAAAAGATTCTACCCACAGGATCGAGCTGTGAACGCCGGCGATGGTACTGCGGTGGGGTGCTGACGACACGGTCTATATGCGGTTTGATAAGGGCAAAGCAACAAGTGCGGCTCCTAAGATCCCTGTGCCAGGAACTCTGGGTAGTGCGAGCTGTTGTGTTTGTTGGAGTTGGATGGCTAGGGGTGCTGGCGTCCCGGTGCCAGACGCCCCAGCTAACGCTAGCTGCTGCCATTACTGGAGATGCATGGCTTGGGGTTCTGGCATTCCAGTGCCGTAGTTACTGACTGAAACTAGCTGCTGTGGTTGAGTGTGAGCCATCGGAGGCAAAGGCATCCCGGTGCCAAATTCCCCGATTAAAGCTGGCTGGCGTGATTGCTGGTTTTGAAGATAGTGGTAAGAGGAGGAGGTGCCCGGAATTTCAGAGCTGGGTGATCCATCTTCTGATGCTGTTTGTACTGCTGCTTTCTTGCTGGAGGACGTAGGTGGACTGGCCCTTTAACATCCGCGCTGACATCACGGCATTTGCGAAGAACATGTGCATGGTCACATCACCCAAAAGAGCGCAGGTGTAAACAGAGCGGCATGACAGCTAACTTGACTGTTGTCGTGGTATTGTCCCCTCTGTAATTGAAAGTTCTTTGAGGAGTTTCCACTAACCAGTAGGAGTATTCGGAAGAAGGCTGGACAGCGGGGCCTAGTTGGAGCATGGTGGCGATGTAATTGGGTATGGGACGAGAGACCGGCATTGTCCTCATGTGGGAAGGAGTTGTATCATGGCGGATAAATGGGGGTAGTGGTTTGTCATGTTGAGAAGAGATGAACCGAACGGGATTTGGACCCTGGAAGAGACGTTTGACTGCTGGCGTGGATCGGGCTGATAGAGTTTATCGACGGAGAGCGTGGAACAGGACGTGATCCGACAGGGAGAAGGAAACTAATTCCATAAAGTCAATCAGGTGAGTGGTTTGATATGCTGTGTGAAGTCCTGTGGTGTGTGCCGAGTACGTATGGCGAGAGCGAAACGAGGGGATGGTTAAGGATGGTATTTATGCAGGATGGTGTAGTGTCGTGGTTGACGTAATTGGGGTGTGGTCCTGCTCCCGAAATTCTGCTAAATAGTGACAATAATGGCCACTTTCACTAGCAAGGAACACACCCTCCATATGATACGTTTAAAAGATTTATTGAACATGGGTACATTTAGAATGTTTGAATATTGATGATGGTTTGGGGAAGCTTCGTGGGGACGTCCGCCGTGGCACTCGGGTACGACGAACCCCCTTCAGGACCCGACCGAGAGAAAAAGAAAAAACGGGAGAAAGAACAGGAAAAACGAGCGAAAAAGGGACGGGCGGGTGGGCGCAGTGATCGAGAGCGGCAGTAGTCGAGAGCGGACGAGGAATGATTACGTAGGGTATTTATACGGAAATGGCGTAGTGACGTGGATGACGTAATGGGGGTGTGTTCCTGCTCCCGAAATTCCGCTAAATAGCAACAATTGTCTTGACCTGCTCTATACAAAAAAAGTGCCCTGAGATAACTTTGGAATGATATGGAGCAATATAAATAAAAATGAATTGAAGTGAATGTTAGGATGGTGTTGTTAGAATTTCAGTTCAAAATAGCCTCCAACCTCATTAAGCCTCTAGCATTAGTCTTGCTGCAGTTAGTGCACCTACTGGTTGGACATAGGTGTTCTGCAACTTTGGAATGCTGCTGCCATGTAAACTTCACAAAGAGAGAGCAGCATGTTTTGAAATAATAAAAACACTAATAATACGTAATACATTTTTTGTTTTTAGAGATATTCCTGGAGCTGTCTTACCACCATTCTCAATATACAGTATCTTTTTTATATTTTGACGCTTCTCTGTCCCTATTGTGGGACATTAATGGCACACTCAAAAATAAATATGATTTAGTAATATGCATTTTCTCTCTTTGAATATACTTAATTGTGTCACTCTTTAAGCATGAACATACAATATATTCAAAACCTGCTTAGAATTAGTATATTGTATAGAACTGGGACACAACAACAGAACATAATGAAAATAGATGGATGGATGGTTAATGAGTAGATTGATAAAAAAAAATGACTGGGATCTACTAAAAGCCAGATATTCTTGTTAGAGAATGGAACAAAGACACCTCCCATTTCTCTCTCTCTCTCTCTCTCTCTCTCTCTCTCTCTCTCTCTCTCTCTCCCACCCTATCTCTTTTGTTAACTTTGTTATCCCCTTTCTGCAGTACCCAGAATGATAGTTGTGTGTGCTTACGTGCATCTTTCTGTGGGTGTAACTGTGCATATGTGTGTGTGTGTATGTGATGGCTGTGCTGCCTGCTCAGGGAGGCACGGGGCCCAGACACTTGGAATCATTTAGTGAGAATTTCAAGTGTGGGAGGAGAGGAAAGTGCGCCCAGATAAAAGAAAGAAAAGTGAAAGAAAAATATAGCAAAGAGAGGGGGTGGAGAGTGCGAGAGATAGACACAGATATAGACAGAGAGAGGGCAGGCAGGGAGAGTGTGGCAGGTGAGGAAGAGGTGGTGGGAAGATAAGGGGGATATGCCACCTGAGAGACAAACATTTGGAGTGGAGGAAGACAAGCTCAAGTCGAAGACGGGGGTGAGAACGAGGGCATGGAGAGGGAAACAAAACGGGGAAAGGGAGAGAGAGTGCAAAAGACAGAGATCTGGAGCAAATGACAGACAGTGGGAGCAGTAGAGAAAGAATAGAAGAAAAAGGCTCAGGAAAAAAAGTACAAGCTGTCCACTCCTTACCTACTGTTCTCCATTAAGCTGATTTTTTCAAATGGCTCTTGCAGGTCTCGCTTAGGGGGAACATCTATTCCTATCACAATGCTGCCTACACACATTGCGCAGTGACAGGCAGAGAAGGAGAAAAGAGGGGGGGCAACAAGTATAAATGAACGATTTTAAATGATTAAAAAAAAAAGAATAGTGGAGAAGGAAAGGAAGGGGAATGTCCGCAACTGTATGTGTGACTGAAGGTACAAGCCAAAACATGTTATATTGCTTTTATTATTAATAATATAAAACAAAATATATAGATGTTGGAAGCTTGTTTTCCTTCTGCAGTGCTGTCTTTAGTGACTCACTAGTGGAAAAAAAAAACATCACCATAAACACTTTACCCCTCTGGTTTCTATTCTCTCTCCAAATCAGTGGCACAGCACTTTTTTATCCAGTGTGTTCTTTTTGAATATTTGTGTGTACAAACCAACCTCTTTCCTGTAGATCTGTCTTTATTTTTTGCTGTTCACAAATATACCCTCCCACATTCCCTCCTCGCATTTCCAGTCTCTCTTCCCTTCCCTGGTCTGTGCCAAAGCTAACAGTCTTCTGTGAGCATCCCTCACTGTGTGTGTGTGTGTGTGTGTGTGTGTGTGTGTGTGTGTGTGTGTGTGTGTGTGTGTGTGTGTGTGTGTGTGTGTGTGTGAGAGAGAAAGAGAGTCCATGTGTATCAGTGTGTGTTTGGGTGTGTACACGTGTGTGTCTGCAGGACAGCCAGAGAATTCCCATGAAATACAAATTGACTTCCCAGCGTTTGGACTGTGTGACCAAAGCCTGACGATCTGGAGAATGGATGCCAATATTTGGCTGTAAATCAACAACCGATCAGAGTTTAGCTGAAATTATAGAAACTCTAAGCTTCCAACAAAAACTAAATTCCTTGAATCAGACTTGCTAATATAATTACTGTTACAAAGAAAAGAGAGACAGCCTGGTGGTGAAAGAAACATTTCTTTTAGCTCTGCCTTGACGCAGGTTGAAAAGATTTTTTTGAAAAATGTCTATCTATGCAAATCATCAACTGGCCTCCTGACCCAGCTGATGAGCTATATAGTTTAAATGGAAGGAATATACACTGAAAACAACAGCAAATCAGCAACCATTGTTGACTATTGACAAGCACCAATCCCTTGCTTGCACCCTGCCTGCAGGTCAAGATGATTGCCATCCAAAATCAATCCCAGGGAGTAACATGTGCATCTGTATGGCCATTCCCCTATCTTCAAGGGAATAATATGCGCCGGCTACGAATTAAAAAATGTAATGACGAATCAGAGTTCTATTGATGGACGTGAGGTACTATTGACCAGCTGAGGTCACAGAATGAACTGATCTGAGCTGACCTTCATGGCTCCTGGCAACAAGGCGGGCACATTCAATCTCACTTGACCCACTCAGCTTTGACCTTCGACCCCTTGCAATGCTGCCTTAGTGTGAACTCTCACCTCCAGGGATCAATAGCTCTTGACCATCGCCTCAGGCCTTTGGCCAGAGCGCTGAGGACGATGGAGGGAATACACAGGATGGTGGAAGTGGGGTGCAGGCTGATAGAGGCAGCTGACCTCAAAGGGCAGGACCACTGAACAATGATGATGTCTGAGATTTATACTGAAATTGGATCTGAAGAGGGGAGAGGGACATTTGCACGTATAGGTATGTATTTATAAATACATCATTTATAGCTCATTTTGATTTTCTAAATATACATTCAAATTAATATTCAAACGGTTACGTCAAGATTTAGACTCCCCAACTAAACTTGTTTAAAAATGTTTTCAAGTTGCCCCAATCTCTTCATGTCATACATGAGTAACTCTCTCCACACTTCAAACTAGGTTTCCACATTTTGATCCTTAGTTATTGTGGTTTTGTTGTGTAGTTTAACAAGTCAGATCACTAATCCTCTTATGCTAGCAGCACGGCATCTGAAAGTTGAGCTGCCCTGCATTCTAATCAGCAAGGTAAAGTTCTTTGATCTCAAGTTTGAAAAGCTTCCTCAGTTTCTGCTTTAGAGATGATACTGTGCATGGTAGCGGCTTTATGGTCTAAAACCCTTCTTCTTTGCTGTTCCCTCAGACTCTGGTATTAGGCTACTTACAAAAACAGCCATTTCAATCCTTATTCCCATATGACAATTCCCAGCCTCATTTTAACGTTAGGCTTGAACCACTGGATTTCAACACACATAGGATCACACTGGCAAAACACACACACTAACAAATACATGGTGGGTCTCAGTGGGTGTCAAAGAGATATGCTGAGGGTGTTATAACAGCAGTGAGTCATCTGCAACATAACAACAGAACACTGAATGCATTTTAGTCTGAATATATTCTTCCCATATAAGTGTGCTAGGCAATGTGAAAGAAAGGAAGATTAACTCATCAAGTACTGCAGGTGATGTATTGTTCACTTAAGGTGAGACTGTGTGTAAAGGGTAAAAAATAGAAAAAGTCAAATCCAGGCAGGCAGGGGAGATGAGGCAAACTTATCCAAAAGGGGATCAGGCTAGAAAACTGGAGAACAGAAGGCAGTTTAGGGGGTCATGACAGACAGAGAAAATGGCTGGACCGTTAAGGAATAAATGGAAGTAGGCCCGCTACATATGCTACTGGGCTGGTGGGAGAGTGGTAGCAGGTGTGCAGGTGGGCGGGTGAGGTCAGGTGATGGGGAACAGCGGGAACAAGAGTGAGTGACGGGGGGAAAGCAGACAAGGAAAAGGTGAGACTAGAAATTGAGTGACATTGTGCTGGCTTCTGAAAAAACAAATAACTTGTTGTAGGCTACATGTAATGTTAGCCTTTTGATAACTAACATGGTGCATCTGTACAACTTGTAGTGTACAGAAAAAAGAAACTAAGATACCCAATAGAAGCTTCTGTGGGACAATAAAAACATGCTAGTGATACATTAAAAGCTAACAGTACATGTAGCCATTATATCTAGCAAAATATACAATTCATGCAATCCTAAAGTTTAAACTAAAACATGTTGCTTTTTGTCAGAGTGGTTGCCGTATTCATCATAATCCCGATAATATACGTTTTATTGTGCTAGACTTGAAGCATTTCTGTATTAGCTTGTATTTGCACGCTTTTTATTTGCTGTGTAAGTGAGTGTCTTAACTTGCATGAAAAAGATGTTTTCTTTGTTTGCTTATGCTTTGTAAATGTGCGTGTGTTTTTCTTAAGTTGCAGTGTGATGAGCTGTTATGGCCACTGTACTCTCCTCTGCTGATATACTCTTACACTCCTCATTTGCATTTATCATTAGCCCACAAGTGTCACTTGTGGCCACAGTGGCTGCTGTTCCGCAGCTGTTTACTTTATAGAAGTAAAACTTAGGTGATTCTTTTCTTTAAGCTCGTCAAAACAATATTTTGGTCATTGTTTTAACAGCATTAAAAAGTGTAATGCAGACCATCTAAAAACATTCATTCTTGACCAGTAGTTTTGGAAAGTAAACTTAAATTCACAAAAACCTCATCAAACTGAACTGCAGCAGCTAACATTCATTGTGAGAGACAGGCGCTCCAGTATGGCTCTAAGCTTAATCATCCCAGAATGTTCCTGGTACAAGAATATAACCCTCCGTGTGTTTGTGTGTATGTGTGTGGGAGTGGTTATGTGTGAGTGTTTGTTCAAGTGAGCGTGTGTGTCTGTTTGTTCTTTCATTTCCCATTTTTCATATCTCATGTCTGTGGTTTCACAGACAGCAGGGCCCATCTCACGAGAGCTGAGGCATGACTCAGACCTACGCAGACTTGTGGCTGGCGGCTGTGACTCAGAAAGAAAAGGAAAGGGAGGGGAGAGGAGAGGGAAAGAGAAGAGAGTCAAAGGAAGGGAGGAGTAGAAACAGAGAGAAGTGGAGGGTGTCATAGATGGGATGTCGTCTCCCCACTCACCCAGGGTAGCAGAGATGAGCAGCTGGCCATGAATACATGTGTGGCAGCATCGCTCAACACACACATGCATACACGCGTGCAGACACACAGGAGCAGCTGAAAATAGCAAAACAGAAGCCTTCCACAACATCTGCCAATTATCTGGCAGAAAGCAGGATCAGAGTGGTCCCAGCTGTGGGCCTGGACTGGAGGATGGCACTGATAGAAACAAAGACTGAGAGGAGAAAGAGAGGGAGAGAGAGAGAGAGGTGAGGTTGGTGAGTGTCAATAACAGACAAAGGGCTTTACAACAAGCAAACTGGCTCCCTTTGCGACAGGCGCATATATCAGTCTGTCATAAACACATAGATTTATCTTATCCATATGTGTGAAACAACCAGGGCCCCAGCCTTCCAAAACCATTGGCAGGAATCACAATATCCTTGACAGTCAGTTAGTTTGCCCACCTTCCCTCCATCTCCATCCCTCTCGCCCTCCCTTTGGTGTCCTCTGCGCTCAGAAAAAGAAAGACAAACTCATTTCCATACAAATGGAGTGAGAGCCTGCAGCCTAGGGACCCAGTGGAATTGCAAATATTTCATCTTTGCCTGGGAGCCTCGCTCTATTACTCCTTGGCCATTATCCCCTCTCTTTCATTCTTTCTCTTCTTTTACTTTCTTTCTCTTCTTTGCTCTCATACTAACTCACCTCTGCTATCCACCCATGCTTACGCTTACCTCTATCTATCATTTGGTCTTCCAAATCACCCATCTAACAGAAGAACACCGTCCCACAATTTTTACAGCAATACAGCCATTCACTACTCCCCTGTACAGTCAAAGATAACTTTACCATGAAGCTAGACTCAATTTAAGCTTCCATTCCAGTGTCTGCATTGAGGTCAGTAGTCTCTGAGCAACTTTCGGGGCCAACACTGTCACACTGTGACCTTCAAGTGCTGCAGCTCAGCTAGAAAGCAACTGCTGCCTTTCTGGTCCAACTTCTACTTCTGTCTTTCCTTTTTTCTGCAATATCCCTCCATCCTCGCCTCCTTCTTAGCATCTGCCCAGCGCTCACATTCTTGGGCCCACATGGTGTCCAGCAGCTGCTAGGTCAGCATAGGTGCTGGAGCACAGATTGCCTGGCGCTGGCCACCTACCCAGGCGAGCTGCCAGTTGTGGACACAGAGACAGCAGGGAGGCGCTGCAGAGGGTGGAGGATTTAACAGACTTTATACAGCACAGTGTGCTGGCTGCGTTCTCTAATTCCTCTACTACTGATCAAAAGTAAGGAAAAGCTGGGAGATGAATCACCAGATATTGATCTATACATGGATGGTAATTGCCAAATGAGTATCAGATTGCCGGATTGGAATCATTCAATTAACATTAAAATTTGACATTTTAGCTATGTTGGAGATATTGATGAGGGCACTGAACCAGCGAATCTCAAAAGCATTAAGTATTCCTTTTCAATCCAAGCTCGCCAAATGTCCATCCAGCACACAAAATTGCCTAGGAATTTCTGCTTGCTCCATATTTTATTCTCAAGAGGAAGACTCTGGCCAGGAGATAGGGAGTCCTTTATATGGCTGATTTTACTAGTATACAAAGAAGAGCAGAGGGAGGACAGGCTAGGCCCCAGATGGACAGTGTGTAATGTTGTTAGCTATAGTTAGCCAATTTAGTCACACTGCCAGCAGCTCTCATTACATGATCTAATTCTCCCTATCTATCTCTCTCCCCCTCCTATTTCTAATGCACACACACACACACACACACACACACACACACACACACACACACACACACTCCCACACACCCAAGACACACACACACTCTCTCTCTGTCTCTCTGTAGGGAATCCCTCTCCTCCTCCTCCTCCTCCTCCTCCTCCTCCTCCTCCTCCTCCTCCTCCTCTTCATCAGCACCTCATTCTCCAGGACTTGGCTCTTGGCCCTGACGCTGTTGACGTTTCCATGGAAACCCTGGCCTCGGTTTGGGCCCGTGACCCCCGTGACCCCTGTGACCTCAGCGAGAAGCAGCAGGAGGCGTCGTGTGTGTGGGGTGAGTCCCGTTAGCAGCTTTAATTACTACAAAAACATTCACAATGCCTTTAAATGTCAAACTTTTAATCATTTTAAATACTAAAGTAAAGTACAAGTACTTCAAAATGACGTAGTTGCTGCCTTCAAAGCTGTATTTTGACATTTGGGGAAATTCTCCTTCCTGTCTGAGAGTCAGGTGTTCAGGTTGATGCCACGAACGCTAAAAATAAAGCTACTGCCAGTGGCCGGTTAGCTTAGCTTAGCATAAAGACTGGAAACGGGGGGGAAACAGCTAGCCTGGCTCTGTACAAAGATGTACAGCTGTTAATCACATGTTAATTGCCAGTTTATCAGGGAGCTTTTGTTAGCTTCGTAGAGAGCCAGGCTAGCTGTTCCCCCCTGTTTCTAGTCTTTATGCTATGCTAAGCTAAGCTAACACTGGCTGGATGTGGCTTCATGTGTCAGGCTGAACATCTAACCCTCCTCCAGAGAACAAGTGTAGCCAGCAGAACATAAAGTCCAGCTGTGGTGAAAAGGAGCGCTTCTTCCTTTCCTTAAACACCACACTCAGCAGCGAGATGCTCATTTATCAAAGTGAAGCACTCTGGGTAACCAGACGCCCCGGCAGCTTCCACTCAACAATCTGTCTCCTGGGAAAATATCCGGATATTAAGATCCATCTTTTAATTTTCTGCACGTCTCTTCGCTCAGAAGGTTCAATTCATCAAGTCCACCTTAAGTGTAACCTGGTGCAGTTCCTGCAGCGGCCACTAGATGCTGCTCCAGAACACTTCACTGCAGTACGAGTACTTGTACTTCACTACATGTCTCTACACCAGGCACTTTACACAACAGTGTTGTTAGCAAAACCAGCAAATAAACAAGACTTTACAACACATGAAAGTTTTATAAATATATTTATATATATTTATTTATACATATATAAATATATATAAATATATTCTGTACACAGAAAACATACAAAGTACTTATATATTTATATACTATATACTTCAATTAAATGTTCTGAGAACTGCTTTTTTATTTAAGAAACATTCTGTCTCCCTCCCTCCCTGTCTGTCTCTCTGTCTCTCTCTCTCCCTCCCTGTCTGTCTCTCTGTCTCTCTCTCTCCTTCCCTCCCTCCCTGTCTGTCTGTCTGTCTGTCTGTCTGTCTGTCTGTCTGTCTGTCTGTCTGTCTGTCTGTCTGTCTTTCTCTCTCTCTCTTTCTCCCTCTCTCCCTGCCTGTCTGTCTGTCTGCCTGCCTCCCTGTCTCTCTCTCCCTCCCTCCCTGCCTGTCTCTCTCTCTCTCTCTCTCTCCCTCCCTGCCTGTCTGTCTGTCTGTCTATCTGTCTGTCTGCCTGCCTGCCTGTCTCTCTCTTTCTCCCTT
>JAVQJL010026323.1:50000-61139 GCA_036024295.1 Nannoperca obscura | reverse complement strand
TTGGACCAGGGGCCGGAGCTGCTCCAGGATGAGTCTTTCCAGGGCCTTCATGATGTGGGAGGTCAGTGCCACAGGTCTGTAGTCCTTGGCTCCACTGGGGCGGGGAGTCTTGGAACAGGAACAGGCAGGAAGTCATTCACAGCACAGGGACCCTCTGCAGACTCAGGCTCGTGCTGAAGACATGCTGCAGACTCCACAAAGCTGAGAGGCACAGGCACATATCTGTCTGGACATTGGTCTTATGTAGTCTTGCAGTGCGGCTGTCTCTACAATCCACTCGGTCCTTTGTCATGTGATGGATGTAAAGAGGACTGTAGCAAAAGAGTCCTGGGAACAAAATGCTTACACACCACAGGGGCCCTCTTCCTCCTCTGTGTTTCTCATGCGGGCTGCGTCTGTGTGCGTGCCGGCTGCCGCTTATATCCCACTGTGAGGTCAGCGGAGGTTAAAAAGGTTGGAGTTTGGGATGAGCTCTCAGTCGCACTTTCATGTCGTCCCTTTTGGCTTCCTGCTGCTTTCAGTCTGTGCTGTGTCTTTTTAACTTTTGCTGAGCTTTTGCTGATCACGCCTTACTTGCTTGAAAAAAAGACACCCTTTAATACGCAGGGGGTGTTGCCGTCATGTCAAGTGGTCTTGACATTCCTGTGCTTGATCAGAGTCGTAGATGCATCATCTGTCAACCTCTCCGTCTTCCTACTATTCCTTTAACCCCCTAATTTCAGAAGATGAGGCCCGTCATTTACACAATGTGAGGAGGGAGTCTGTGAGTGTGCATTCCTCAGGGTGTGAGTGGAGCATGATCAAACATGCCCTCGAGCCCTAGATGGTTCAACACCAAAACTCCCAACTCCACCCAGCCACACAGCTCTCCTCCCTTGGATCACAGGGCACAAGGCTGTGTCTGCCCAACGTGCTGTCAAATTGAGTTCTTGTTATGTGCGCTGTTCGCAAGTGTGGTTCCTTATGACCGGTAGCTTTCCTGGAGGTCTGACGTCATCTACTGGTAGTTGCATTTTTCCTTCCATTCTGTCTTTTGCAATATTTAATATTAAAGGAGTGAAAAATGGCCAAATCTAGATCACTTTTTACTGACCACCAAACAGAGCCATAATACTGGAGATCAGTGTTGACTCCTGCTGTGAGGATGTGGTGGAAATACAAATGAGCCCAACACGCACCACCATGAACAACATTAAGAGGGATATTTGTTTTGTTATGGTAATCAGAGTTATTAAAGCTGAAAATGGGCAGAAATGTTCTGCCACAGCAGGGATAAGCTGGGGGAGGGAGACCGCTGTGTGTCTGTATATTTGTATGTATATATGTGTGTGTGTGTGTTTAAATAGGATATTTCTGAGTTTGATGGAGCAGATCATGGGTTTAAAATGTTATAGCCCTCTGTTTCTTTTGCTCACACAGACTTTCTGGCGACCAAACAATTATGGTCACTTGATGATGATGTAACTCACGTTGCATTTCTCTAAGTCAGCAGAGTGGCTTCCTGTGGAAAACAGTCACTGAGTTTTTCCCTGTTCTGCCCTTCTTCTCTCCCGGCAAGTGTTGTACTTTCCAAGGAAAAGCTGTTCCACTTGGCTTGAGTTGTGGTTACAATACTGTAGAGAGACATCATTTTGGTCTACTTCGCACTCTGAAGCCTCCAACGCACTTCCTGTTGGCCTGTTGATGGAATGTACTCTGGAATGATATAATGACGTTTCCACATCCCAGACTACCCTGACATCTATGCATAGAGAGTAGCCTACAGAGCTCCTGCTCATGAGCAATGATAACAAAGATGCATCACATTTGAGCTAATGTTCTGTTACATTAGCGAGGCCAGAGGGCAGGTGGTCTGACAGCTGCTAGGAAGACGAGAAACCGTATGTCTTATAGTGTGTTTGTGGTTAATGCTCTGTTCAATTATATAGCTCCTGCAACAGACAAATGTGCAGTGACTGTTGTCCATTATCCGCTGTTGGTCAAAAGATCCGGTATACTGTAAGACTGTAACTCAATCAAATATGCCTGACAGATGCCCCTGCTAGTTATAAGCAAGAATCCACCAGTAAGGACAGCCATGTCCTCTTTAATGTTCTTCCTTGTTGTAATAACCTGCTTACTACATAGTTTACTGTTTAGACCTAAAGTTTACCACAGTTGGACATCTTTGCTGGGATCTAATTCTAAAACAATTAGTCGATCGACAGAAACTTAACCAACAACAATTTTGACAATAGATTTATCAAACAACAGTTACATCTCGTAAATGTGAAGACTTGCTGCTTTTCTGTGTTTTATATCATTTTAAAAGACATATCTGTGGGTTTTGAACTGTTGGTTGGACAAAACATGTAATTTGAGGATGTCACCATGAACTCTAGAAAAATGTATGGACAAAACAAATAATCTGCTAATCTAGAATGTAGATGACATATTAATCACTAATAATTGTCCCGTCAATATGTGATTTCTATGTACTATTGGCTGCTCTTTGCTCAGATCTAAAACAACATTTAAAAGAAAAGAAGTTAGCTATTAGCTAGTTTAGCTATCAATATGAAGCTACAGCCAGCTGCCGATTAGTTTAGCATAAAGACTGGAAACAAGTTAGCCTGCCTTTGTCCAAAAGTAACACTTCTACCAGCACCTGCAGAGCTCAATAATGAAGATGTTATGTCTTGTTTGTTTAATCTATACACAAACCCAAGGTATACAAATTACACTTTGTGGTTTTATGGGGAGGTAATTTCTTGTTGGGGTGCAATAACTTCTCCTCTGGTCTCCTGGATAATTAATGAGCTTTAGAGGTGTTGGCAGATTTTGTTACCTTAGGACAGGCTAGCTGTTTCTCCCTGTTTCAAGTCTTTATGCTAAGCTTTTATTTACCGTACAGACATAAGAGCTGTATCAGTCTTTTAATCTAACTCTAACTCTCGGCAAGAAAGTGAATAAGGGTATATCCTAAAATGTGGAGCTATTCCTTAAAGTTTTATCTTAAAGGAATAGTTCAACAAAATATGCCTGAATGGCTACTGCAGTTTTGGACGAGCACTGGATCAGCACATTACTCCTTACACAAGTAATGGTTGTCCTTTTTGTCAGCATCATGTTTGGTCTCTTTGTCTCATCAGCCATCGGCGCAGTCAAATGTTTTTTCAGGGAATGAGTGTGATGTTTGTTGTGTGTCAAGAGGGGGGTTTAAGGAAATTCAGTGAAGGCGTCTTTGTTAGCATTCATAAGATACTAGTGTTTGGCTCGGCTTGTTATTGGTGTGAAAAGGCAGTCTGTTTAGGCAAGTGTGTGTTTTTTGTGAGAGGATCATTTTCTCTCTTTTAATAGAGTCTGTGCACGTGTACATCTGTTAATGGTGGTGTGGAGATTTGAAGCAAGTTGCATTTTGTTAAATGCTTTAAATGTTTGAACACATGAAAACTGAGCTTTTTAGATTTAACCTGGGAACAGGTGAGTCTTTGTGGACAATGAATATATACATGAATATATGTTCACCTATGCATTTGTAGTTCCCTTTCCATTTGTCCTTTTGTTTTCTTGCATACAGACTCTCACAAATACACACACAAAACCACACTCTCTTCCACTAAATGCCATCAGCTAATAAAGGAGGGTTACAGACAGACAGCAGGCAGACAGAGAGATTGTCAGACGGACAGACGCAGGCGTGCACAAATGAAACAAAGAGAAAAGGGGAAACGGATGATTTCTGGGGGAAGAAGGCTGTCATGGACAAAAATATGCACAAAGCACGGAGACGATTGGAAAATATGATGACAAGGACTCTCATCTGTTATAGAGAACCCTTTGACAATGTAGAAGATCAATGTAAAAGCTGCAAATTCTTGTTGAGGTGACCAAAACTGGTTTTAATATAGGGGCTGGGTGAATGTGGTTTAGGGTGTAAGAACAAAGAAATAAAGGATGAGCTGCAGTTATTGTCCCACCCCAAAACCACCTGCATCTGCTCACCATCAAACAAAGCAAAATGATCCACCCTAACAAGACGTGATCTATCGTTTTATCTTAAACTCTACATATGCAGAGATTTGATTTAGATTTTTTGCAACAAGTGATGGTATGTAGACACATGGGAGAATAATGCAGATCACATCATTAGTATCAAAGAAATGTCCTTCTTGAAACTAGCATTATTCAATACAGATAAAAACATCTAAACAAAGACAACAATGTGCCACTTGAAAGACAAAAGAATGACATGTTATGGTTGATAATTTTGCAGTGAGCAGGACTAACCACCACAGAGCCTTTGTAGCTTTTATGGATCAAGGGCACTTTGCCCGTGTAGCCGCACTACAGCCACTAGCTCACCACTGTAATCTGGCCGGTCCGTGGCAAAGATTTTGTGTCTTGTTGTAAGAACACACATCAATGGGAAATGAGCATTTTGGGAAAAGGAGGGAGCTGGTGAGACTGAAGGGGAGATGTACAGGGACAGACACATCAGACAAAGAGGAAATTGGTCAGTAAAAAAAGCGTGAGTAATGCTGATGCCTGTTGCCATGGTGATTGGGGTCAATGAATGGTTGCCATGGAGCTCGCTACTTGGAATTCTGGGAAGGGGATATTTTGATGAGTGTGTATGTCTGTGTGCAGTCTGAACTTGTGGGTGGAGGATGATGAACGCGTGTATACATTATAAATAAGACTGAACTGTTTGACACTTTGCCCCAGACCCTTTCCCAGTCTTTTGTAAATTAAAGATAATGACAATATATGCTACGATAAGTCATGAGCGTGAGCCTGCTATTTAAAAAATCTAATTGTAAACAGTATCTCTGCTTTAAAGTTTAAAATTGTATTCCAAATCAAACTGGCTTGTAACTGATCATGTGTTTAGCTGTGTGATGGAGACAGGTTGACCTTTCACAAGGTCTTTTCAGCCACTATTGGGTTTGCTTTTGGGGAACCTGAGTTAATTACATAAAATGTAGGTTTTAATGTTTTAAATGTTTTATGGTGCTACATGCTATGGGGTGAGTGATATGGATTAGTACATTTTGAGAAATGAATAAAAGTACTTGTTGTGGGTGATATAGATAACAATGTCTATCATGGTGAATATGATTTTATTGCGATACATTATGATATTGTAAAAGTTCTGGAAAAGAAGTTGAGAAACTGTTAATGAGTATAAGTAACTAGACAGGAACATCTGTTTTAGGTTCATCTGCTGAGTTAAATATCTGACAAATCCAGATACTGTATTATATTGGTGCTGAACCATTCAATGTTTCCATAAAGAAGCCCTGCCTATTGCTTACTGGTATAACACTCCCTCATATCGGACAATTAATACATTTGCATATATGTTCTTATCACCCATGTGCCCTGTCGAACAATAGAAATGTCAAATGTCAGTGATGTCATGGATAATAGTCTCTCATAAGCCCATGAGGGCCAGGCGCCATTAGGCATGCATGTATGCGTGTAAGACGCTGTTATTACTACAGTAATACTTGGATAAGGAGTAGAGTAAGTTACATTAGTTTATTTATGGTTTTCTGCTCACTGCCATTCATCTTCATTGAGGTAAGAAAATGTTGTTTTAGATAAATGTTCCAGTCTGCAAACAATTGTTCACACAGGAGCAAAAACCCTATGACTTATTCATCCTCTCAGTTTAGCAGAAAGTTGGGTACCTGTTCGTTTGAATGCTACTATATTTGGCAGATTGACTGTTTTACATTACATTTACAAGTTTTGGTTTCTGTCCAGCTGAGTTTTCTGATGAAACCATGCAATTAGTAGTTGGGTCCAGGCTTGTCTGATATGAGACGACTTGTTGTTCCCCCTGCCAGCTGCTGCCACTCTTGTTTTTGAAGTGATGCTGATGTGATTGTGATGCCATGTGACACATCAACTCTGGGAGACATGGGGTGGCTCAGATATGTCTCTGGGCTGGAAGCTGTACTGCAAGTGTATGTGTGTGCGCACGCACTTCACTCTTGTGTGAAGAGATGTGAGAGGATAGCCACGCAAGCTTCATGCTAGAGTGAACACACGGCGTGGTGGACGAGAATAGATTCAGTACACTAGTGTGGATGGTTGTTGGGCCTGACAAGAGTGCACGTGGAGCTTGTGCACGTGAGGAGGTTCCCCTCCCCCCTCACTTGTGATGTCAGACTGCCTATAGTATGCTACCACTGGCAGCGTGTAGGAGCCCATCCCCCCCCTCTGAACTAGGCTGCATCGTCATCAGCGGAGCAGCTTTGGGATGTTCCTCCAGTGTTTAAACTCACACACACACACACACACACACACACACACACACACACTGAAAATACACAGGAAGCAAGCGCCATTGAGACCTAATTTGGAAACACACATACATATCATCCTTTTCCTCGCTGCCTTGTGCAGCATTACCTATAATCTAATTATCCCACAACTCTGTGGCACACTTAATTATAGGAAACACATTAATAGCTGTGATACTGAACACATTATAACATAAAGGACAAACATACAGTTACAAACTTACACACACTCTCAAACATACACATGCCTCTTCAGTGCTGGTTGCTGGTTTTTGAGCATTTAACCTTGCCAGAGCTGACAACCTTCTTAGTGTATTGATTTTCAAAGCTCCGCATAATTCCCAATGCACTTTGACACACGCACCAACATGCATGTCAAAAACATGCTGGAATAAAACACTACATGCCTCCAACCTGCAACACAGAGCCAAAGCACCACAGTCGTCGTATTAACTGAAGCGTGTACTGAACGTGGATCAATAGGGTCTCGGCTTCTTCTGTATTAAATGTCGTCTATGCATCACATGTCAGTCCCTGTTTATTGGCAGTGTGTGCTGTCCGAGACACGATACGCTTGTAATGTGCTTATCCTCTAGATTAAAAAGCTGTTTGACATTGAATGTGTTTGGTTCGTAACAACTTAATGGGGAAACATGTTGTTGGATTTGACTTACTGCTTGAGAGTGAAGCTTGTATGTGCAGTGTTGTATTTCTAATTGACATGCAGCATAAGAGCAGAAACTGTAGGCCAGTCTGAGGGATTACAAAGCACAACAAATTACTTAGACAGCTTAATGAAAGGTCTGTGTTCTCTGTTTTCCAGCTCTGTGCAGACCACACACACACACACACACACACACACACACCTGCCTGCTGTGTCAGTGTCACATTGTGGTAGAGAAACGTGCTGTCGGTACAAGCAGTGTGTGTGTTCTGGACGAGAGAAGAAGAAGACAAGTGCAAGACTCCAGGCATTGTAAAAACAAAAAAAAGCTTAGGAGCAAAAAGGAATTCTGCGAATGTTGTTCTCCGGAGCAGGTGCTAACATCTCAGCCCCCCCACCCCCTCACTGTTTACTTCACCTCTAAAGCAGAAAAGAACCGTGTCACTGCCTTTATAGAATAAACTGGCTGAGCAGGTGCTGTTGCTCAATTGTTTACATGTTCTTCCTCCAGCTCTGCACGGCACCTCCGCTATGACATATACGATCAGCTGTTGTGGCATGGAGTGTTATAGAGTTGAAGATGAGGGTGGAGTTGCGTTGAGATCATCATCTATCTGGGTTTTGGGGGTTATGGCCGATATGTTCCAACAAATGCAGGTTGTGACGCTGATCCTTGGCTTGATCGCTTTCAATGAGCTCCATCTGATCCTGAACACTGGAGACTGAGTTATAAGTTCTATGTATTCTGCCACATATTAGGAGTTGCCATAACAACTGACCCTGTAAATATGGACATGGTGTCTGCCTGACACACACTCACCCTGCTGAGGGCCATCGAATCCCATTATTTTCAATATATAAAATTACACATAAATCTGGTGTACATTATTGCATTTTTGTTGTTGTTGTGAGGTTGCTGGTACCCAATATTATCCCCTTTGTTTTTCTGATGCCCCTTTTTACTGCTCACCTTATGGACACTTAAGTACCAGTCTATGTCTCTGCATGATGTCATTCATTGATTTTGCCGCTCGGCCGTGGCCACTAATCTCCTAGAGTGATGCCTTTGTCGTAGCAGTCATCAGGATTAATGATCAAGTCTGTGAGACTGTGATGTGTGGTGACTGATTGCAGCTTCATTTTCAGTGGGGGTAAAATACAGATACTGTAAATGTGTAAATGTTAAGATGCCCAGGACATTATATTTGCCGTGGCGTCACTGTCAGTTTGGTCCTTCTACTTCCTTCTTTCAGTTGGGCTTTTATCTCTCACTCCCTTTTGTTCCCTTTGCGTCATGTTCCTGCTTTTTAAGATGTCACAGTGGTAACATTTAATTTCTGGTTATTTGTTATTGGTCACTGTGACATTGTATTTTAGCACCAATCCAAGAATCTTTCCCAAACAAGAGTTTGAATTTTTTTCTGTCTTCCTAGTTTGTCTGGGATTTCTGAAGAGCAGCTCTGATTTACTGTGTGGCTTTGTGTTCTCTCTACAGGGCTGGGATTGATGATGTGGAGACGGACGTAGTGGAGATTGAGGCAAAGCTTGACAAGGTATGAAACATGTTGTTTCTAACTGTGCTGCTCATTCAAATATTAAATCTGTGCTATATACTGCATGTGGCTTTTAATTTTATTTTATCTTCTTTCTGTTCAAAATTACAAACTTGTGCATTATGTTGACATTATATTGCTCATTGTCAGAACACTAAAAGAGGGACGTTCTGGATTTGATTCACATTGTTTGAAAAACACCACCAGATATTAGATGTTGACGTTGTCTATAAACAGTACTGTGAAACTGATCAGACAGCCCTCTGTCTGTTTCTCTCTGTGTAATTGTGTTTCTCTTTTCATTGTTGTGTCTCTCTGTTGTCCTCTCACCCTCTCTTATCTAAATGTCAAGGCTATTTAAACCAGGAAACACTGCAGACATGACTTATTATATTTAATAGGTTTATGCACTGCTAGATAACACTTATTGGTGCTGGTGCAGAGAAAGTACACCAAGCAAATACTGATAGATGTCACAGGGACAGTTTTATATTTGGCAGTATGAAAGCATCACACAGAGCAGTCGTCCGTTATCTGAGGATGTGATGTCTGTGTTTGACTTGCTTAACCAAAGAAAATGCAATACAACAACAGCTTATCATTAATGTGTTATGTGTTTGTAGCATGTGGATATGAAGCAATTTGGGCTCATTTAACACACACCACTGTGGAGACACTGCATTTTTAAGGTTTTGGTTGCTCTGCAGTTATTGTACCTGGATTATTTACAAAAAAGGGTGTTCTTTTTAAAGGTCACCTCAATGACCAAAAAGATGAGAGACTTAATTTAAAGACATAATTAGCTGCAAAATATTATCAAAAAATAGTCAAATTATTTAATGGCAATCTAGGGAGTGAATTTCTTTATTGCACCATTGTCAAATGTTATTACTCAAGTATGGCTCCAAGTATCTAGGACCTGATGGTTAACTGTCTCCAGGGAGTCTATGAGCTGAGATAATGCCTCTTTAGATAAACCAATAGACTTGTGAATCAGAGAGCATTTAGAGGATGAGGTAGTGTTAATGTAGTTAAGTGATGGCTGCACCTTCTTTCTTCTTTTATCTCCCTTTGATTCAATTTGGTTTGTAGTTTTTTTTAAACTCTAGCACACCAAACTGTGTTTGATACAATCAGAATCTGCAATCTGCACTGCTCCCGGTGAATATACACAAAATAGAACAATAACTCACTGTGCAATAGCAATATTCATATGAGCATATGATAATACTACTACTACTTTTTGTATACTTTTTTTTATTTTCTATTGTTTTCATGCTATATTTGATATCAATTACTGTTTTGCACTATCACTTTGCTGCTGTAGCGCTGCAATTTCCCCATTGAGGGACTAATAAAGGTTTATCTTATCTGCTTCGTCACATGAATAATATGTTCAAATTGAGATCACTGACCAGCGTACAGTCCATCTTGTGCAGCTGGTAGATAATAAAAACTGATGAATTTCCTTTGTAAGGTTATGAAGTGACATTTTCTTAATATTGCAGTCTATCAGGTTTATCAATAGGTTCACACTGTTACATCTCTTAAATTAGCCACAGGCAACACTTTGACATTTCAAACAAATGCCCGTGCCCCCACCCTGTCACACATAAAAACATGCACGCACAAATTATTTTGGCCAGGTCAGGACCCTCCATTGAACTTTGAGCTCCATTTGAACACTACTGAAAGATGACCAGGGTCAGGGTGGGGGTTTTCCATCAGGGTGATTAGTTCTGTTCAGCAGGGGTCCTCACACGGTCTGTTAGGATGCTCCAAAGCTGCCTGAGGACGTTCTGCCAGCAATCAAGGCTCTTAGAGGAGAACATTTATGAGATTGAAAACATTCAATGCTGCCCATTGTAATGGTTTCAGTCCCTTCTGGCACGATGTTGCAGCCTACTAGTGTACTGGAATTTTGTTTTTTACAGCATTTTGCTTGTTGATCTACAAACCACCACTTAACCACAACTATCGGTATAAACCATTTGTAATCTGCCCAAAATTGAAAATGCCTCTCCCGCAACGCATTGACCAGCAGGACCTCTGCATTACACTGTAATTGTTTTGGCCTTTTAACACAGCGAGGTCTGTCATGTGGTACCAGATGTGGCATTCTGACTCCGAGTGGACCCCCGTGGTTCTTCCAGCCCATTAATCAACAACTCCTGACACATATACTGTGCGTCTAATGGCCGTGCTCATGCCCTGGGGGCTCATTACAACACACGATGAGATCAGATTCTCAACCAGTATGTTGACCGATATGTTGTCAGACCAGCCTGGGAGTAGCAGCAGGGCAGGAATCATGCTGCCTTGTCTTTTGTGAGGATCGATAACAGTGTTAGCCGTGTACACATGAACGTAAACATGTATAGGGTATGATGCACATCAGATAACTAAATCTATCCATACAGTGTGCACATTGTACAACTCAAACTCACATATTTTGCAGCTCATTTCAGCAATCCTCACATTTGCAAGTGTTATTGTTTAGTCATGCTGTCACAGATTGTGCAGTTATCGCTCCTCACTCTCTCTAGTTTCTCATCTCTGGCCTGTGCAGAGTAAACATCTTACTGTCAGCCACCCAGAAAACCACACTCACATAGTGACAACCTTGGGA
>JAVQJL010026323.1:0-45000 GCA_036024295.1 Nannoperca obscura | reverse complement strand
TGATCACAGAGGCAAACCCTCTGGGTGGTGAGATGTCTGTTTTCAAAATTCTTCCAAATAAATAAAAGGGTAACACATTCTTGAAGCATGAGATTTGCATTTGCATGAGCTTTGAATTTGACCTTTGAAATGTATTATAACTATTGCCTTCTTACTTTTTGAATATATTGGACAGTAAAGAATAGATAAGATTTGTAGAAAGGGACCGAAGGTGCACAGACCTGTTTAAAGGTGTCACAGGATGTGATGCCTGACAATATTCCCACAATGAGCGCAGACTACATGTGTGAACATTTGTGAACTGCCATCTAAAGCAAAAAAACAGTGCAGGAAGGTTAAATAGATGGAGGCACACACAGACACTCAGACTAAGCCTGTAATCCTCAATGTGTATGTTTACTAACTAGGTGCTGCTATAGAACGGTTAATCCAGTGGCAGCCAACAGTGATTGTTGTATACATTGTTTGTGTGTGTATGTGGCTATGAAACAATCACAATCTAATCCAAGTGCATTTGTGTGTGTGTGTGTGTGTGTGTTTTGCGTGGATATTGAGGCATTCTCTGTGTTGTTCTCATTGTCCATGCATGAGGATAAATCGACAAGACATACCATCCTTAATAATGATGGATGGTCAATCTGTCGTCATTATATTTAAGGTGTGGTCAGAAATCTAATAATCCTTGTCTGGAGAGAAGATTTGCTCACCATGTACTAGATATGGAGGGAAAAAAGAGAAGAAGAAAGAAGAAAACTGAAGGACAGGAGTCTGAGATGAGAGAGAGAGAGAGGAGGAGGAGGAGGAGGAGGAGGAGTGGGAATCCAACAGTTAACAGGAAGAGAAATCTGGGATCCTGTAGGGCTAAAAATCTGTTGAGGCAGCAGCTGAGGGACTGCACGTGTGTTTTGTCCTCATCTGTCTTTCCTTTCCTTTCGCCTCCTCTGCCTGTGGCTTCATATTGCCATCTTGTGGTGAGATGGAGCAACTGCAGATTGAATCCAGTCATCACCGTTACTTTAACTTGCTGTGCACTTGCAGCTCATATGCTATTATTAAATGCTCATGTTTCACACCTCTGTTACCTTCTCTGTGCACAGATTTTGTTTGACCAGGCTCAGCGGTCGATCAAGCAGCAGCTTCATACCTTCATTAAAGAGTGAGTAGCTTCCTCCTGCTGTTATAAAAACAGATGTAACACATGTTAACATTTGAGACACAATGAGTAAAGGTGCGTATTAGACATATTAGTCTGTTTGGATTAAAGCAATATATTAAACTACCACATCAAGGCTATAAGATGTAGATGTCTAAAATGTATTTGCTATTTGTTGCATGTGAATGGCTCATGTCTTTTATGTGATCTCAACATTTAGAAAAGAAAATAATAGTTTCATTTTTGTAACCACATGCAGAAAATGCCCAGAGATAACACAAATCCTACATTTTAAGACCTACATGCTCTTGTGATTTGGTGTAGATAGACATGAATTAAACTTTGTCTCTATTTTACTTTGCCTCCTCCCAGGGATGTGCGTAAGTTCAAAGACACCAAGAAGCAGTTTGACCGGGTGCGTGAGGACATGGAGCTGGCCCAGGTGAAGAACGCCCAGGCACCCAGGAACAAGGTGCACGAGGCTGAAGAAGCCACACAGGCCCTTGTCCTCAGCCGCAAAGCCTTCAGGCACCTGGCCCTAGACTACGTGCTGCAGGTGAAACACACATATATACACATGCACACACACACACACACTGAGAGAGTGAGAGAGAGTTCTGTTTCCATCATTTCAGAGGGTATTACATTGACTTGCCTTCATTTCCTGCAGACCCTTACCCTAACCCCAAACTAAGTCTTCACCCTAAAATGTTATTGTTTAATTTGTTTCCCCAAAAGCAAGGTGAGTCCCCACAATGTGACTGTGTAGATAACTGTATGTCCCCAAAACATGAGAAATACAAGGCCATACACACAGTCCGGGTTATATTATCAGTGTCCAGTAGGTGGCGCTGACACTCAACACCTGCTGAGCCCAGATGAACACAAAACTCTCAACACTGCAGAAAAGGAAACACTGTGTTTTTCAAGAGACTAAATCATATATAATTCTAAAACATGATGCCTAAAATCTACATTTTGTGCTTCCTCTTTGTTTTTGGCAGATTAATGTGCTTCAGGCCAAGAAGAAGTTTGAAATCCTGGATGCAGTGAGTAGCCCAGATATATATCCTTCTTTCTGACTGACACCTCAACATAATTATATGTGTTTTGCATGTGCAAGTCAAATGTGTTATTTGTGATGTGTGAGTCCGTTGTGGTCGTATTACAACCATCATTGTCCCCCGGCGTCTCTTGCAGATGCTGTCCTTCATGCGCGCCCAGTACACTCTGTTCCAACAAGGCTTTAACATCTTGGACGAGATTGACCCCTATATGAAAAAACTGGCTGCGCAGGTAAGACAAACTAACAAACCGAAATCACACGCAGCAAGCTCAAACAAGGGAACATGCGCACACACACGCACATATTCACACACAGTACATTCACGGCTACTTTTGTTACTGTGTTTGCTCTGCACCCTTCTTTTTTCTTTTCTTTAATTTAAAACCTCGGAAAACACGAGAACCTTCATTTTCAATGGTGCAGAGGTACATACAATAAATGTAGTCATTTAGAGACCTTGTACGTACAGAAATACAATAGATATAATATATTTGTTATTCGTTGACTACCAGAAAGTAGTTATAAGATAACACTAAAGAAAAATGTCACTGTTACTGGGCTGATAAACAGGTTAAACACATAAGATAAGGATAGGTGAACGGATCAGTGTAAGTATCTGTGTGCATACTTTTCTTCTACTTCTACTTTCAATGTTTATTCCACTGACAGTTTAGTTTACCTGTCTCACTGACTCTGCTTTGGCTTCCTCTGTGCAGCTGGATCAGCTGGTCATCGACTCAGCTATGGAGAAGAGGGAGCTGGAGCACAAACACGCCCTCATCCAGCAGAGAGTGAGACAACAACACAGCTCCTAACCTCCCGCCCTCACTGCCTTAATACTTCACCTCTCCTTCTCCTGTCCCTCCTCCTCTTCTTTCCTCCCCTGTCACCTACATGCCGTAGTTATAAAACAGAATAACTTCCTAGGAATTTTCATATGCTGCAAAATCAGATCAAAATACTTTTCTGCTATTGATATGGCAGTTAAGAAACTAGACACAAATACTGAGAGATTTTCCCTCAGCACTTAAATATATAGTGATGTGGGGATAGTGCCAAAACATTTTGCACTTTTGCAATTTGGATGAATACATTATAACCTAGAACAAGCATTCGGTTTTGAATCCTTTAGACAAGAATCTTTTGAGCTATGACTATTTTTCTTCTAAATGTATTGTTTTCAAAATCAGATGAATGTAGAACCTTTCAATACTGTGTCCATGATTAATGGTTACCCATATAAACCTGGTTACACTGGTTATTTCTTTTTTACAGCCACTGCATGTCTTCTTCCTGTATTTGCATATTAAAGAGTAGCTCATCTTGTCATGGAAAGATTTAGACAAGTGTTCTAAAATGCGGTTGAACTAGATTTTTCTCCCGAAACAAAAAAGAAACATTATATCAACATTTTTAAACCTCGCTTGGCGTGACAGGTTCCTCCTAATTCCGTCAAGGAAGCTCAATAAAAAGAGTGCGGTTAGAAAAGGTATTTATCTCTAACAGAAACTTATCCTGTATTATCAAACTCCTTGTTTGAAAAAGGCCTTTTAATGAAAGCTATATTATTTTTAGAACATCTGTTTTATGACTCAAGCTGCCGATTATTATATGCCGTTTTTTAAATTCACTGAGGCACGAAAAAGCTGCCAAAATTATTTGAACATGTTTATGAGCGTTGAATGTATTGTTTTCTTCAGGCTCAGAGTAAGAGTTTAAAGTAGGTGAGCAGTTTTAATAGAGACAGTTTGACATGTTTATTTTATGCTTGGTTTAGCATCAACTGAATAAAAACAATTCTGTCAAACCCATACTCTGCGCCACAGTCACGCTCATGCACAGATGAACACAATTCATCCATCTGTTTTCTGAAGAGATGCCAAAAACGTCTGTTTTTCTGCGCCTCTCGGCCCTTTGGTCTGATTAATCTAGTGATGCCGGAGATGACACACAGATTTGTGCCTGACCTACTGGCCTCTCAGCAACCCTGTGTTTAATCTGACAGGCTAGCACGGAGGGATGATACTTTTTTATTTGTCTATAACAAAAATGTGAACATTTCTAAGGTGCTGTAGCTAAACATGCAGAGGGACTTTCTCTTAGAGATTAAGCTGTTAAACAGTTATTCCCTGGAGGACTTGTATGTTTCAGGAGCACTCTGAATGAGCGAGCTAACTACTACTTGCATGAAAAGACCTTCTGGAAATTCTAACATTGACTTGGACATGATGTCTCACATTTAAACGTTTGGCTTCATTTAGTAAAATTCAATTAGTGGAGATCTTGTATTAATGCTTATATCTCTTTCTCTCCCCTCTCCTGGCCCTCGTCTGACCATGTTCTTCCTCCAGACTCTGATGCAGGTGCGTTCACTTACATTTATCCGTGACCTACCCATTACGTGTGCATCTTTTTGTGTGAAGACTGTATTCCAGCAGTGTTGAAGGACTTCTGGCCCAATGTTGTTTACCTGGCCTGCATTGATAGTAATGTTGGATTACTTTTAAGAGGATTGGATTTTTTTCAGCCACACAGCCCTCAGAAAAAGCACAACGCCTTACATTTTTTAACCATTTTGCAGTTATCTCACTACACATTTCCAGGTCTGACTGCTCCTACTTTACTCCAGCTTCAACTTGCACATGTAACAATACAGGCCATGTGGACCAGCAGGTGTGTGTGGGTGTGTGTGTGTGTTTGTCTGGAAGCATCACAGGACACAGCATACAAAACATTGCTCAGTGCTGTTGTGTTTCTACATGCTTTCACTGAACATCTTTGTGTGTCTGCGGGTCGCCTGTTTGTGCTTGTGTGGGCGAGCCAGTTTGAGCTTTTTTGTGCACGGTGGTCAGATGCTTTTGTTTGGGCTTTTTTCCCCTATTGAGTAGCCTCATGTCAGCCTGTTGACCTCCCTGAAGCTTGTGTGTTTCATTACTTTTTGTGACATTGTGTCAATCAAGTTTTGGCTTTTAACAAAAAACTTCATTCCCCCCGACATGTGATACTTTTCTCAGCCATTTTCTGTAAGGAGCTTATATTGTACAAACCCTGTCAGTTCATTTTTGGCTCTCATTTGAAGTTGTCTCTTTTTTCTAGATCTCTCTGCTTTACCTTTATTTTTCTCCATCCCTCACATGCACAAATGATTGCAGGGCACCACACATGTATGTATATTCTCTATGAAGAATATAGCTCACCTAAGTGTCCTCCTGTTATTTTGTGCTTCTCCAATTTGTTTAATCTTAAAATGTAACCCAGAGCATCTGTCAACATGTTAACAGTTAACAGTGAGCAAGTTAACAAGATATTGGTGGAAGCGAAAGCTTAAAAATAGTTTCCTGGCTATGATGTCTTTTTTTGTGTTTAAGCTATACTTTCCATTATTATTGTGTTTTGTTCTTTTTGAAGTTTTATTGATTATAGCTTTTCTTGATATAATGATAATATGATATATTATTATATTTTAAATTGCATTAGTTCTTGTTTCCTTCCTTCCTTCTTTCCTCTTCTTTCTGCCTAAATGTTTAAATCCCCTTCTGTCTATCCAGCAAACACATTGTTCTTTCTCCCCCTTTTTCATTCCACAGTGAATAATCAACATATCACCCTCTGGCATGCTATGTTTTGTAGTGCAACTACAAACTAGTAAATAGCCACATCTTACTACAGTTCTATATATTAGATGCTGAAATATTTAAAACAAACCATAATGCCCCAGATATCCATTACATTTTATTTTGAGTTGTCAAATCCTGACAGTCCTTGTCGTCAGAATAAGAATGGAAATATTGTTTTAATCCAAAGAAGAATACCGAAGCAGTAGTAAGAGGATCTGAGCACAGCTGGCTCTGGTCTCTGATGTTGGCCTCTATAGTTCCAGCTCAGTGCCATGGAGGTCGATATGTCACTAGGGACCGGAGGGATCTGACTTTGCACTTTGCTAGCCAAAGTCAACAGATGGCGTTACGACGCACAGTAGCTGGTTGAATGTGAGGATGGATAAAGAAGGAGGAGATCGGTTTAAGATCCCAGACAGGAACTATGAAAGTATGAAAAGAGAATAAAACAGAGCAGAATGAAGACACTGAATGGAGTTTTGGATTAACAGCAGGTTTGCTTGCAACTTAAATCCCATAAAATCACTTCAGCTTCTTTTGTGGCTTCTTTTTATGCATTTTGCAAATAGTTGTTGTAACATTATCACAGGTTAAAATGTAGGTCGAACATAGTCTTTGTCTTTCAATATTACTACACTGACTAAACACTGGGCCTATGAGAAAAATCAGTTTCCACAGAGAGTCATGGTGATCGTGTGAATGTTCTTCTGTCTCCTATCATCTTATTTTTTAATTGCATCTGTGGACAGAACATTTCATTAAAAAAAAAAAACCTGGAGAAAGAAATAGACGGAAAGAGGCAGAAAATGTTGCCTTGATCCATTTCAGATTTTCTCCCCTTCTTTTTTTAAACTGCCCCTGCCGTATGCAAAACTAGTGGTGCAGGAAGCAAAGCCACGAGACAGCAGAGTTTGTGAATTATAAATGGTATACATCCTTTATTAATAGGTCATTAGGTAACTGCAGTAGTCATGCCCAGAAGAGAATAAGAGCTTTATTATAAATGTAGTTTGGGCAAAATTGGATGTCACTTTGGGTAAGTTACTTTTCAGTGGGAGGAAGACAGATACCAGAGAAATGAGGAAGTATGTGGCATGTAAACTCTTGCCCAGCTATATAGAAAAAACTCAGATGGGAACGTAAATGGTATGATGGTGTTAGAGAGGGGATTTCTCGATGAGGAAACTGGAATACATATAAAGGTGTGTGTGTGTGTGTGTGTGTGAATAAACGTCTTAACTTGACATTCTCATGAACATAAAGACAAAACAATGATCTTGTGAGACATCATTTGAATCATTCCATCTCTGTACCTTCACAATCTGTCACTTCTCGTCCTCTTCTGTTGCTCTTTACCTCACCTTTACTTTCACTGTTTTTGGTAAATCTACGACCGTCCCCTCCCATTCTTTATATCTCCCTCTCTTGCTCTCTTGCTCCCATTTTTTCCTCACTGTATTCTTTCCCAGCAGTCTTTTATGTGTGCAGGACTTCATTGTGGCTCCCTGGGGGATTGTTGCCTCAGTGCCCTCCTCCTCCATTGTTAAAGCATTTGGCTGTGCAACTTTTTAAGTCAGAGAGAGGTAAACAGATTGAGACAAAAACATAGAGAAAACTAATGTAAGAAAACTGCAGCGAGTGAGAGAGCAAACATTTTATGAACCAAATGTGTTTATACATTACAATGCAGACTACATTTGATCACTTAGTGTTCAGACGATTTAACTAAACCATAACCATAATCGGTTTATTCACAGTAATCGGGTTAGTATAGTTTATAGTACAGTTTAAAGCCCACCAGAATCAGAGCTTTAAATAAACTTAAAACCCTCAGTTCAAGCTGCGGACCTTTGTTTCATGCTGCCTTCCTTGGTCTCTTCACACGTTTACTCTCTCATGTCAAACTATGCAATAAAGGCAAAAGTGCCAGAAACTCGAAAGAAAGAAAGAAAGAAAAAACAAAGGCCAACTTTTCTCAAACTGTATCCCAGACAGAAGCAGTAATATATAACATGTGTTATTCAATGCAGTACAGAGGTATTGATTCATGTTACTGAACAGGTGTGCCTGTGTTTGTGCCAGCAGACAAACTACCAGAAGCACCTTATGTGTAAAGACCAGTCATTGTGTGTGGCTTTAACAATAAAGTAGGCGACCACATCATTGGATCAACACCTCTGACACAGTCTCGCGTGTATTTGATGTAGCATATCTAACGATGATCAATTCTGCAATATAAATATATATTGTGGGTCCCTGGGTGTAGGCCGTATTGCGGCCGCCTGTGCCCTCAGACACTCCGTGGTGCTGCTGGCTGATTTAAGGTGGGAAGAGGGGGCTCCGGGCTGGTGTTTGGGGAGCAATAATGTCAGCTTGATTAAGCAGGAATAGTTTTCAGATCCACAGACAGATGGAAAGCTGACTCTTCCAAAACTGTGGGTGAAACCCCACTGGCTTCAGAATAGCGAGAGGGGAGCCTTAAATCGCGACTTGGGGCGGGGAGGAGGCGCACACGGGGCCCCCGCTGTAAAACCTAATGTTTGATCTCCGGCAGCCGCGACGGGGTCAGCGGGGCACGAGGGCTCCGTGACAGCTGTATGCTAATAGAGCGCTCGCGCCAGACCCACGCGGCCTGCAGGTGTCGTAGAGTGAAGGAACGCCACGAGCGCGCTGCGGTTGGCTGTGTCTCTCATCTGGAGTCACGTGAGACGCGCGTGTGTTTTCTCCCGGTTCGTCCGCTGCTTCAGATGAATAACCTGTGGGATATTTTAGAGATGCTGTTTTCTGTCTGAGGAGCATCTTCGCATCATTTATTTATTTATTCGTTTTTTGGGTTTAAAAAAAAATCTGTTAGCTATTATTAACTTTGAGATGCTGTTGGATGCCTATGTGTTTAAGATGATGATATTTGACAGGCTGGACTATACACTGGTGAGGAATGTCCTTTATTTCGCTTTGTCTCTTGTCTTAGCCTTGAGTCATTTTTCATAAATTCTTATGTTTGACACTGGGCCACAGCTCACATAATTATTATTTTACATGGGTTTTTATATTGATGGTGAGGCTGCATTCAGTAAGCTCCAATGCAAAATCCATTATTAGGCTACATTGGTCACAAATTAGGGCTTTTATAAGACACCAGATAGGATAGTGACAGCCAGAGGTTGATGTATGCCAGATAATAATAGATAGTAACAGTGCTCTGTCTCCATGCATGTTGCCATTTTTTTGTTTACAAGTCTCCTTTTCCCCAAAGGTTAATGAAAACGAACTCTCTTTCTATCTAGTGGTCTGTTTCAGCATGTTGGAGGCAGCAAGCTGTGGTACTTGAATGCATATGTGTGTCTTTCTGAAATGTGCATATGCTCCTTTTGAATTGTGTGTGTGTGTGTGTGCAATACCAGGTTGTTTCTATGGAGGAAACACCTCTGAATTCCTCAACACTTCCCATGGTGTTTTTGCTTCACATGGCCTGAATGTTTTCACACAAATCCTGAAAAAATATACAAGATGTTGCTTAAACAGCAGTTAAATTCTGGTATACCAAAGTCACATGTTGCTACTCTCTGAATGACTCTCAGCCGATCAATATAAATAATTTGTGATTGTTGTGGCATCTGGGATGATCAAGTGTGAAAAAGGCCTCGACACTTGTAACAAAGTCCAAAGGGTGCAAAGTACGAGATGACATCAGTGTGCAATTATACAGTCAGCTTTTTCTGAAAAAGAACCCACAGAATGATTCAATGATCTTTTCAAGAGATGAGATACAGCGGCGAGACAGAGCATGGTGCGTGCGTGCAAGTGCAGTCATCAGTGCACAGCTTGCCATATGCCCAGAATTACATTGCCCCAAACTAAAGGCCTCCTTAACAACAGTGAAACGTAACCTCAGCCTCTGACCTCCTTTAAATCAGTGCGAGGTGTGCGTTTCACCTCGCTGAGCAGGTGGCATCTGGCTTTTAATGTCTTTGCTGGGAAACCCAACTCTGTGAGGACTGAACTAGTTTTCAGATAAGAAAATAGAAAAGTTCTTAGCTGACAGGTGCAGATTTGATGTAATCTTTAATTAAACTGATGAACAGATGGCCAGCGTGGAGGAGATGGAGAAACACATGTCAGAAAGAAACGGTATATATTACAAGCAGTGGCATTGTGTCAGCACAGCTACTGTATACTGTATATGACGCAGATAAGGCCTATCTCTCTTTCTCTGGATATATTTAGCTAGACTTTTACACTTATTGCTCCACAAAGTCACAGGACCTAATCTTTGTTCAGTGCGTTCAGTCTTCCATTGGCCTCAGTTGAACTTTACAATGCATTTTACACAGAACGAAAGCCGTGGATTTTGCCCCCCATCACTTATATTGGAATTACTTTAGGAAAGGAAACTCTTTGTGGCCCTAAACATACAGGAGGGATGATTACAGCCACCAGTAACGAGTTTTCCTGTCTATACCATATCCATGGGTTCAAACTAAATCTTGAAAACTTACATGCAACAAACATACATTGGTTTTAGGTAGTTTATTGGGCACCACATGACCAGACCCTAACACTGATCGTGTGCCCCTATGTGTTCTCCCTGCAGGACTTTTCTTATGACGACCCCAGGTTGGAATTCAACGTGGATGCACCCAATGGTGTGGTCATGGAGGGCTACCTCTTCAAGAGGGCCAGCAACGCGTTCAAGACCTGGAACAGGTAATAGAGAATTAAAGAGGGAGATCGTAACAGAGAGGGAGTCAACTTACAATTCAGCTTACTAATAAAAGCTAGTGAGACAACAGCACACATGCCAAACAAAAAAAAACAGGGTAACGAAACAATAAAAACACGTACTAAAAAGAAAAGGTTGGTCTATTTTTTTTAAGCATTTGAATAATCAAGGGCCTCAATTAATTTAAAATTAAACCACTACCTTAAAAAGTGTTTTGTATAAGAAAGAAGAATTCTCTCCATCGGCCTTTGCGTTATTCCAAGAGTCAGTCAACACTCAACTATAGATTTATTCATCACTATTGTAATAAACTGTGATTTTCTATTGCAGGGCTAATTTCAGCATGCAGACATTTGATTAATTGTGTTTTTCTAACTTCTTTCTTTCCTCCTCAAGGCGGTGGTTTTCTATACAAAACAGCCAGCTGGTCTACCAAAAGAAACTCAAGGTACAGTTTGATATGAAAACAATGTTTGGAAGTTTAGAGTTCCTGGTCTAAATATTAATAGTTTGCACACTGGCAGAGAACAATGGGGCTGTGTACTGAAGTCTTATGAGGAGGAATAACCTTCTGGGTGTAGCTTCCAGTGAATAGAACAGAGTGATAGTGACACGCCTCTCTGCCAATGACAGGACTCTTTGACGGTGGTGGTGGAGGACCTGAGGCTGTGCTCAGTCAAACTATGTGAAGATAATGAGAGGAGGTTCTGCTTCGAGGTGGTTTCACCCACTAAGTAAGTGTGTGTGTGTGTGTGTGTTTGTCCCACCAGTAAAAAAGGTTTCATCCGAAAAACAAAACCCCTCTAAAAACGTTTGCTGTTATGTTATCTTTTTAGATTCTCAGTGTGCTAATAAGTTGTTACATTATTGAGTTTAGTATCAGACAGTTCTGGCCAGGTAACTGACTCTACAAACCTGTAGGAGCTGTATGCTGCAGGCTGAGTCTGAGAAGCTGCGGCAGGCCTGGATCCAGGCAGTCCAGGCGAGCATCGCTTCTGCTTACAAAGACATCGCTGACAATTATTACATTGAGGTATGAACACGGTCATGTATACACATACAGCAGCAGTCTGTGCCGTTTCTTTTCATTACAAATTGGTCCCAGGCCTCTTCCGGGTCTCTGCCTCTGACCTGTCCACCCGTCTCTGCAGCGTTTGGACCGGACAGCCTCGCCCTCCACCAGCAGCATCGACTCTGCAAGCGAGCCCAGGGAGAGGGGGGAGAGGGCTGTTCGGGGAGGTGGGGAAAGCCTCCTCCAGAGGGTACAGAGCCTGCCAGGCAACGAGCTGTGCTGTGACTGTGGCCAAACTGCTCCCTGCTGGGCCTCCATCAACCTTGGAGTGCTGCTCTGCATCGAGTGCTCAGGGATCCACAGGTAACAGCACGTAACAGTGCCAGAGAGTTTGTTCAGAGGCGGAAAGACAAAAAATACGTCAGGGTATTTTTGTGAGCGTGAAATAGCAATCTACAGCGAGGTGTTCCAGGAAATTAGCCAGCTCAAAACATCTTTACAAGATCACGTTATTAAAACAACAGCAACAACAGCAACCCTAACATTGAGCTTCCTCCTCACTTGTGATTATCTGCCTGTTTTGTCTTGTTGTTTTTGCTTGTTTCATTTAGATAACTCAGATAAGCAAATGTCTGCAATGGAGCATCACATTTATTAACTGGAAACGTTGCAGTGTCTGCTCTGACATTCTGGTGTTTGTCAAACAAAATTCTGCTTTTCATGTCATCAATTCATAAGTCAACGCTCTGTGTTGTGAAAAGATACAGCGACAGCTATCAAGAAACTGAAAAAGTTATAAAAGGGGCATAAGTAAAAGTGTGCTAAAATCCTGTAGATGGATATAAACTTTTCTTAAACTTCACTTTCTTTATATAATGTTATTTTCTTGTTGCTTCTTTTAGGAGTTTAGGCGTCCATTGGTCTAAAGTGCGTTCACTGACGTTAGACTCATGGGAGCCAGAATTGCTCAAGGTGCGTCTCCCCAACACATTTGCCTACAGCCTCTCTTTCTGTGCTCTGCTTTTTCCCCCACCAGAGTTGCATTCATAATTCATGTAGTGCATTGCTAAAAAGGTTTGGACTACTCAGTTTTTAAATCTTTTCCCTTTCTGTCTCCCATATTTGTCCTCCTTCCTTCCTTCTCTCTAGCTGATGTGTGAGTTGGGGAACACAGTGATCAATCAAATTTATGAGGGAGCCTGCGAGGAACGGGGAGCAAAAAAACCTGGACTGTCCAATTCGAGGTCAGTCTTTTATACAAGCATTTGGCAAGAAAAAATGTAATTCCACTGTCTTGTTTTACTACATGACTCAATCCACGCTCCACCCAGTTGTCTGCACATGTCACATCTCTGATTATGTAAAATTGTTCGTTTGTGATCATCTGCATCCAGACAGGAAAAGGAGGCCTGGATTAAGTCAAAATATGTGGAGAAGCGCTTCCTGAAGAAGATGAGTGGGAGCGAGGCATTGGTGGAGGGTGAAAGGAAGTCCCGGCCCTGGACAGTGAAGAAGTGCCAGCGACACAACAGCTCTGTTCGGGCCCCCAACAAGGTCCGCAGGAAATACCATCGCTACGAGCCGGGCAGCGCTTCACCTGCAAACCTCTCCGCAGGTCAGTGCGGAGAATGAGCTTCTCTGTAGTCGTAAACGTTAGCACAAGGTTCATGAAATCAACAGTTGCAAGAAATATGTATATATAGATTATACTAATGTTTTCTGAAGCCCAGACTGAAATCTTGTTGTGATATTTTGTTCTTTGGCAGCAGCTGCAGCAAAGTTTCGCCGGGACTCCCTGTTCTGTCCAGATGAGCTGGATTCACTATTTTCCTACTTTGACACTGGCTCCGGTCCTCGCAGTAAGTCCACTACACAGTCAATACATACGGGCACAATGCACTAGCAAGATTTTTGTAGATTTTCAGTTAGATGCAGGTAAGATCTCCTTACTGTGACATAAGAACTCACACAAGCGGAAGTTTATATCGAAATTTCATTGCATTTTCTTCTATGAATTGTATAGTTCTACCAATGATGATGGTGTGTGTATAAATAGTACTATAGGTGCTATGTAATCATTAACGTGTCCGCGGCTTGGCAATGCTTGGCCCCGCAGGTCTTAGTAGCGACAGCGGACTGGGAGGAAGTACTGACGGCAGCACAGACATCCTGGTTTTTGGCTCAGTGGTGGACAGTGTCACAGAAGAAGGTATGTGTGTTGACGCAAGAATATCATCATATTGTTGAGAACATAAAAAGGGTTTTATTTTATTATTTAACTTATTCAGATTTTAAGTTTTCAAAATGTTCCTCTGGTTCAATAAAGTATCTGTCTACGTCATCATTTACTTGTCATGTGTTCTGTATTCCTTCTTTTTCGTCTTTAAACATATTTTAATGTCAAAAGTTGAAACCAAACATCTAAAAAGGTTGGCCTGAAGAAGAAGACGGATGTGGCATCCAATCCAATCAATCAAAGATTTATTCAAACAGCCTGAAATATTCTCTGGTCTAATAAGACATTATGGGTTGTTGAGATCTAGCAATTTGTTTTTGATTATGTATAAAATTGACACGGTGTATTGACAGGAATCATGGTAATGACTTGGACAGTGGTATCATTCCCCCAAATAAAGAGCTTCATACCTTCAGAGAGTTTTAAAAATGTAATATATTTAATTTACATTGTTCCTCTTTTTTTTTCATTGTTACTTTCCTACCCCTCAGAGGAGGAGTCGGAGGAGTCCTCCAGTGGTGAGGTGGAGATCGAGCAGGAGGTACCTTCAGACCCTGAAGACCCGAGGGAGCTCCACCCCGGGGCGCTTCTCCACCGATCCTCCCGTCTACACAACCTGCCACTCATGGCGGAGGCATTGGCGCACGGTGCTGACGTACACGCTGCGAGTGAGGAAGAGGAGGCGAAAACGCCACTCATTCAGGCCGTGCTTGGGGTGAGGGACTGCAATTTGGATTTAACTGGAAGTTAATGAATCACTGAATATTTGATTTGATTTTGTTGCCATTTCTGTTGTTAAGACGTGTCATTATGGAAACTGTCTAGGTTAAAAATGCTGATGGTGCTGGAGCCAGGTTTTATGTTTTTCCCGCAGCCATAAATGATTAAAAACAAGGGAAGAATCTCCTCCGTGGACATACTGTCTGCTTCTATGAACTGCATGACTAAAGAATGTCTCTCCAATCACTTGAAGTGGGGAAAACTAAACAGTTTGACGCACTAAAAACAAGCTTCAGTAATGTCAGTCAGACTTCTCAGAGCAAGTAAACTAATATTAACAACTCTGTCTGTCTGTCTGTCTGTCTGTCAGGGCTCTCTGATTGCTTGTGAGTTCCTGCTGCAGAACGGAGCCGATGTGAACCAGAGAGACATGAGAGGCAGGGGCCCGCTGCACCACGCAACCTACCTGGGACACACTGGGTAAGAAACGCCTGCCAAGTGGGAGGACGTTGTTATGAGAGTTCTGCATTCACTTTCATTGTGACTCCTGGTTCAGTAGAAATCAAAAGTAGAAAAAACTAAAGTATTATGTATATTCACTCATGCATATACCTATCGTTCCAAGCGTTTCTTTGGGACTGTTTGAGTTACACATTGTCCTCTGCAACGACTTACTGCCAAATATTTCACAGGCGATAATCCTTGATCTTCCATGGCTTATAAATGGAGCACAGAACTGTCAAAGAACACAAAAGGATGTCTGTGCCGAATTCAGTGAAGTACATTCTTGTAGAGTCTTGTCTCGGTTTACACCAGCATCAAGAAAGAAGATTTTAAAACAAAAACGTTTAAACAGACATTGAAATCATATTTGTATCTGGAGACTTAAACATGGAGTAGTAAGACTAACAATATAGTATATGAAAGATAAATAAATCATTGCAGACAAATCAGTGAATTGCATAACTAGGGATCCACCCCTCGTCCTGCTCTCCTGATCTTTCTGCCATTTTATTCTCCTTCACATGTCACCTCTCACAGTGCAACAGGATGGTGTCACGGACTCTTATATTCACCTCTTTTCTCTGTGTCTGCATCTTGTTTTGTACAGTCAGGTTTGTCTGTTCCTGAAGAGAGGAGCCTCACAGACGGAGGTGGACGAGCAGGGCCATGACCCCCTAAGCATCGCTGTCCAGGCCGCCAACGCAGACATCGTCACCCTGTGAGTGATCCTAATTCGTCTTAGACCAAACATTTTGGACTTTTTTCAGCCCTCATTAACATTTATACATTGCTAACCATTCATGATGGGGAAATCTCATAATCTGTTTTTTCAAATACTGAAGTTATGTGACTAAAGCCTTAAACTGCTTGGAATTTACTATGATACAATGAAACATTCATGAATGTTTGACAAAATAATCTTCACTCAAGGTCTACTTGTTAGCTTTTTCTGAGGTGTGCTTGAAAGTTCTGGAAAAGCTTGTTTGTTTAAACTACAATCCACACTCAGGAATGAACATTCATTCTTGAATATCTAAAAGCTAAATAATAGGACAGAATTATTTTTTTTTATGAAAGCAGATGGTAAATTGTCTGAATTGTGTCCCTCATTGTTGTCTTCACTCTTTTTTTCTCTCCCTCCTCCCATTTTCTTTTCTCCACTGTGGTTTATCTCCCTCGCCGCTCTTTACCACCTCACCACATTCCCATTCTCACGGTCTCCTCCCTTCTCAACATCTCAATCCTTTCACTCCATATTCATCTTTTTTGTCCTCTTATTATCCCATGTGTCACTTCTATTTCCTTGTGCGTCCCCTCTCTTTCCTCCCTCTGCCGCTGTCTTTCTCTGCTCTCCTCCAGATTGCGTCTAGCGCGGATGAACGAGGAGATGCGAGAGGCGGAGGCGCCCTTGGGTCAGCCAGGTCAATACCACAGCAGCAGTCCCACTGAGCAGCAGTATAGAAAGTGCATCCAGGAATTCATCTGCCTCACCATAGACGAATGCTAGTGGTCACTTCTGTATCCAGAAGCATACCTCGTGCTCTCTCTCTTTCTCTCTCTCTCTTTCTCTCTCTCTCTCTCTCTCTCTCTCTCTCTCTGATTTTCCTCCTTTACTAAAATAATGGTGTAGACGAAGTTGCCTCTAGACACTGACCTCTAGTCTGTTACTTGCGTAGATCTAAGCTTACGGGCAACTTCTTGGGGTTGTCTGAGGAGAGGGGAGCGTTGTGTCGTGGGGAGACCCCTGATGGACCTTTTTAACTCTACTGACAATACACTCACCACCTCCATTTTTCTGCATCACCACTATGTTTCTGCTTGCCATTACTCAGCACCACCCATGCTATGCTAGCTACATGACAAACACACAGTAAAATGACATCTGCTTTTTGGTGGTGTTTTGATAACAGGGTTATCCTCCTACTCACCATAAAGTGGTGTAACTTCTTGCGGGTTAACTGTTGTCTAACAGCTCTTCGCTGCAATAACCCCCTACACTTCTGCATCTGTGACCATCCAACTTACCCATCTCTTCTTAATCAGAAATGTAAATATACATATTTAGAAGTTATATGGGTAATCTTAAAACTATGTGCTGTGGCATGAGGTGAAAAAAATGGTATTTGTTCCATTACTAAAAGAAAAAGAGTAACTGACAAGCTGTAGTATAGGTGGGCAGGGTAATTTACTGTTTATAAAAAGGGGTCAGGAAGGGAAATTTAATGTAAAACTGTGACAAAAATACTGAAGAGCTTGTGGACAAGTGTCCCTCGCCTGCTTTGTAAGATACTTTGTGACATGGTGAGTGAGTGAATGAGTGAGTGAGTGAATGAACAGGGGACTAAATGAGTGCATGTGTCAAAGAATCCTGAGAGACAGCATTAAATCATATGATATTATGATACATTATGTAAAGGAAAAAAAGAAACTGTGCACTTTTCCCATCTACAGTATTATACGTTTGTTAATTTTCATTCAGTTTGCTTTTACATTGTCCAGTTATTGTCTATCTATCTATTGTCTATTTTATTCCTGCCTTTTTATTTATGTTTATCTCCCCAGAGGACCAGTGCAATGCATCCTTGGATGCAGTTTACTTCTGCATTTTTATTAATGATTGTCATTTTAATTTGAAAGCATTACTTGGAATATATGACAGGAAGCCTTATAGATTACATAGTAAAATACATTTTGCTTTCATTTTCCCTTTGGAAAGGCCTTATATTGCTATGAGTAAGATTACTGACATTCAAACACACCACTAAAAGAGATTTTATTAGTTTATCTGTAAATTCTAGTTATACCATTTTTTTAAAATGTGTTGCAGTCGTTTGTTATTTGCTAATCAGGATGAGAACTTGCTAAGTTGTGTGGGCGACATGCAAACAACCCATTGCAGCAAGTCTTGCAGTGTAGTGAGGAACTGTATGAAACTGGATTATGGTCTCACCCTTAAACAAGTCTTCTATTCACTGCCTTTTCCAGAGCAAAGGCCACTCATGACGCCTCCATGTTGTTGTAAATACTCATCCATGTTAAAATATCTGTGGTCAGATAAAGGAGCACATTTCTTTAGAGCAGTTTACACACTTGTGGGGTCAAAGGACATTTATATCTGGCTTCCCTCCCTGGTCAATGCTTACAGTATTCTCTGCATGCTTTGCCAGAGTTCTTTTTGGGAGGTTCAACATCGTTTGCATTCTGAGCATGATAAAATATTTTTCAATGGTTTGATCACGTCGTGCAGTGCAGTCCTGTGGAATAAGCATGTACCACCATGACCCCTCTGGTGTTTCTTACTTTTTGCACCTCTGTGCCATTCTTCCATCCACGGACCAAATCTGTGGTGACTTCCTCATTCCTGTCTTTTGTTTGTTTCCACAAAAGCTTAGAAAACAGTGATTTTAATTATTTTTTTGTATGTTGTGGTTTATTTTCCTCTGCCAAAGACTTTTTAAAGGGAAAGTGTCTGACATTATTGTACATCACCATATTTTTGTTAGTTTTTTCTTTTTAACTGAAACCGTTCAGAGTAGATACAGCATAGTCTTACCATGCTTTGTGAAGTGACAGAGTGGTATAAACACTGTTGGTGTACTCACATGTTGAAAAGACGTTACAGAAATGTGACAGACCTGAGAGATTTTGAAATGGCAGGTGATGTCCTGCAATAGTTCAATGTACTGCAAGTAGAATCAGTCTAGGGGGTGATGTGATGCTACTGTGACCAAACTGTTAAGGGCCCTCGCCCTAGCCGAAGTATTAAATGTTGTGTCTATTGTGCGTATTAACATAGGAGTGGTAAAGGTGCTGTTCAAAGGAAACATGCTGTAAATAGTACACTTGTGTATTTTAACTCGACGCCAACTTCCTGCCTCTCAGCATTCAATCACAGATCCTGACTCTTACTGATCTGTTCTATGTTTGTCTTTTTATTCTCTTCCAAAAAAACAACCTGTCAGGTCGAACTGTAACGCAGTTGTGCTCTACTCGGAAGCGTTCTTGTGTTCACTGACATTTGGATATCTTTGGAATACTTTCTTCTTTGTCTTTAGAAGCACTGAGGGGAAAAAAAGAAAACAAAATGCATACAATAAAACTGAGAAACTCTTGATGAACTAACCCTGCTTCCTGCTTGTTGCTCTCATTTCTGTTTCTCTTATCTCTTATGCATAACATTCTCTCAACATTACAGCAATATATTTGAACATAGCTGCTCTGAATGATCAATTGATAAATGCTTATTGCAATTTGAAGATATATAGCTATGTAGAAACATTGTCAGATGTTGGGAGAATGCTATTTTTTTTACAATCTGGTCTGGTGTGTCCTTTGGTCTGTAACAACTGTTTTGGTAGCACTTGGCTTATTCAAAGCAGTACAATGGTTTCCTTTATGAAAACAAATATAAAGGAGGTCACCTCCAAGACTGACAGGTTAATGTAAACACACTTTTTAAAGATTGCTTTAGTGTTTAGGGTCTTGTGTGTTTCAGATAGAAGTTAACTTACTACCCTGCAGCAGCAACACTGTGCCTTGAATAATTCAGTGTCTCCAGTGTGTAAAACATCTATGTGATCTCACAAGCATTGTTACACCATCACTGAAAAATGTCCTCACATGGCAGAAATGTCTAATTCCTCACTTTAGGCAAACAGCTCATGTCCACTTGAGGAAATAAAACATACTGACATATCATTGCTTCTGTTACCACAGGGGTTGCCACGGGCAGCAGGAGAGTTAAACCCAAGGATGTTCGGGATAGAGTGAGTGAAGCATCCTGGGCCGTCTTACTAGGGGATCAGTGTGATACTGTGATTCTTTCTGCTCTAGTGGTTGTGGGTGATCTTTAAAATGTCTTAGTCTGTCTCCCTTTCTGTTGCGTGCACACACACTCTCTGGGACAATATTTGGATCTTGATGTTGGGAATCTTGTGGAGAAATTAGGCATTCAGAAGTACAGACATCTTCTGTGGAGGAGGATCGTGTCGTAAGAAAAATATTCCTTAAGACCCAGGTATAATGCAGAATGCATTTTGAAATATGTAGTTTATTCTCCCACAACATTCAACGTCCAATGAATAGGAGGTAGCAGGTCATAGAGGATGGGTAAGTACAATACACTTCATAGTATGAAATGTAAATTAGAATATTTAGCACATGAATCCAGGTAGCATCACTTCGTAGTGACCTGAATATGTACAAGAAAGGAAAAAAGATCCCAGGATGATGTAGGAGTGAACTGGACAGGATACTCAACTCTTTTCCTGCAAGTTCCTGATATTCTGTTCTGCGAACTAACATAGACTCCTATTAAAAGGGTACACTTTCAAAAATGTGCATAAGATACATCTTCGGTTTGGGGTATATACAAAGCATTTAGTCATATAAACAAAAAATGCTTTATAGAACAAACCTTAAGTATGAGCGAGCCTTCTGAAGGAATAGGTGTCTGTATACCAAAAAACTAGACTGAGGAGCGTCACTCTATCTCGAGGCTATGCTTTGGGGGCTTTGCTCTTTCATGCAGATGTCTGCTCTGTCTATCTTACTGAATATGTGGGTTATTGGAAATTGCAGTATTTGCTGGCTTTATGTCATATCATTAAAAAAGACGTGCAGTGTTACACACTGATGTTAAAGGTAGACAAAAAACAGCAGATTAGTCACTGCAGTCTCCACGGTGCCCTGCCCAGTGGGACGAACTTATGCTCGTATCCCCTGTTGCAGGTGACATCTCCGGTGTTGATGTCTTTTGCGAGTTTTCTCTCCTCGCATCTCTCCAGCCCGAGAAGTTGAGGAGAAGGAGCATACAGTTCAGCCGCTGCAAGAAGCCAGAGTGACCACTGACCACCTCTTCTTCTGAACCCTCCTCACTTACTTTGGAATCAAGAGGGAGGCAGCCACATGCCATTAAAAAAGACATTTTGATGCTGGGGAGGGAGCGCTGCAGGTGTAACAAAACGCTCAAAAGCCTGCAGGCACTGGTTAAAGTTTTATAACAGGCTTGTAATTGTTTTCACTTGCTATTGTAAATATGTTTGGTCAAGGTCAAGATAACAGTCCTTTTTCATGTCAAAATGTTACGTAGTTCAAAATGTTCCTTTGCACAGGTTTTATTTCAACGGACCTGACACCAGCTTTGGTACTGGCAATGAAGTAGCAGCAGAGTCATCGTAGCATGTCAGAAGATCTGCGGACATATTCTGTTGTTTTTAAAGGGGAACTCCAACACTTGAGTATTGCACTTCTATAACGCTGGAGGACTTTCAATAGATATATTTAAAAGGATCTTCAAAATTGAAGGAGCAGTGCCTTTTACTTTCAAGTATGTGTGAAGCCCCCAAAACACTGGATTCTTCTCTTTTTTTTTTTGGTACACATTTTGTTAGATCTCTGCCTGGCTCTGTCTTTCCCACTGCATGCCCCCCACTCTGAGTTTAGACATAGGAACACTTCCTCCAGAGCTGCAGAAATTATTACGCAAATATGTCCACAGGCTCAGTCATGAGTAAGCTAAACATGTAGAACGTTTTTAAATAAGCAAAGTGCTGCTTTAATGTTTTGTATAATTTTATTTTGTCAACTGCAAATCCCTGATGAAATGATTTCCAAATTGTTATGCAACTGGTGGCAGAAATAAAATAAATTGCCTAAAGTAAATGTTTGTGCATTTCAATCTATGTGTTCTTTTAAACTTGGATAACTGGCTAACAAATATAGCAACAAGAACACTAGCAGTGTTGGTGGAGTGGAGGTGGCTGTTCAGAAAAGGACCTCAGAACAGACACCACTTTGTCATGTGTCAGGTATGTTTTGGTGATTAATAGACTTCATATGTAAGTACGGGTATTATGGTTATAAATACATTTCTTTTGGGTAGCTTAAATTATTAGACATTTTGAAATATTAAAATAAGGCTTAATCTTCCAAATCAGCTGGTGCCAGTAATGTGCTTTCTACGTTTTTTTCAACCGCTATAGCACAAATGAAGAAGAAAACCGGAAGCGTCATTTTTCCTCCTGCTGGCGATAGCTAAAGCTACGTTGGTGTCATCGTCTTATCGGTTTAGGGTTTGACAACAGACAAAACAGCCTTATTTCGTGTCCAGCCACGAATACCTATTTTACTGGGGTCTCTGGAGAGGTATGTATGTACTGCACGTCTTCTAGTTAATAAATGCGAGAGATGTGGGGGTCAGCACTCGTTAGTAACAACTGTTTATGCTAATGCTAGGTAGCTAACCTAAACATATCTGTGGCCTACGTTAGCTAGCGTTAGCCGTTGGTGGCTAACACAGACTTCTCACCAGCTGTACCTGCTAGCTTTATCCAAGCCACCGTGTCAAGTTAGCCTGCCTGGATGGACAGTATTGATACGCTGTGATTAATAAACATTGTCAGCCACACATGATGTCATTCCGCTGTTTGAAGTTGGTGGGCATTGTTTGTAACTCTCCAATATCGAACTAGCTTATCGATCTGTTTAGTTAGACAGACATTAACATTACCGTAGCTTGCAAAGTAGCGGCTTAGCCTCAGCTAACATAAGTTGCGTTAACGCCAAGTAGTGAAACTGAAATCTTCTCGACTCCAGTTACAGTTCACGTACAGCTTGTTAGCGTCACATTGTCAGCTGCTGGCCACACGACAGTAGGTCGGTATGCTGTGGTGCAGCTGGCTGATTGTGAAGTTATCTTGAGTTCAATGGGCTGAGGTGGAAAGACAGTTAAAACTTAAAAGGACATTTAAATTCAAATCGTGTAGCCCATATACTGTATGTAGCAAAGTACACTCTCAGTACTCTACGTTTTTCCATTTTAAGACTTAGTCCACTAAGTCCACTATGTTTTAAATTGAAATAATGTACTTCATAAGGCATGGCAAGTTAATTTCTAAAGCACTAGTCCACAAGGCCAAAAAATAAATCCATGGCAATATTGACACATTTCAATAGGATTTTAAGAGTAAAATAGAATTAATAATACTAATGGAATAAAGCAGAGCAAAAATGATAGTACAGTTACAGTTTCACAAGAGGTGTGGTGCTGTATTTAAATTAATTTGGGGCTTTTTACTATCTCTTTATTTGACAACTTTATATATATATATATATATATATATAAAGTTCTGAGCAAAACAAAGGGTGAACTCATGAAATGTAATTGATGCATTGCTGTATTTTAACTTACCCCACCAGCACCCCAGTTTGAGCCGCTAAGTGATTCTACAACTAGCTGAAACAATCCTTTGATTAATAGAATGATAGGTTTTAGTTTGTAAATGGTTAAAATCAATCTGACATTTGTGAACAAGTATTCGCTGTCTACAACTTCTTGAATGTGAGATTTTGCTGCCTTTTTGTGTTTTGTATTATTGTAAATCGACTGCTTTCGGTACTTTTGACTGTGGGTCAGACTCTGTGAGAAACAGCTCACAACTATCTATTGGCATAGTCCAGGCTTAATAATTTCAGTTCAAATGTAACCCATATATCAGTCATTAGTTGTAATCAATCATTGAAATAAAAGATCCTCACTCCTAAAGACACTAGTTATAAGAATTACACTTTGTTATGTAAGTCCAGCATCAAGGTAGTCCTTAGTCCTAGCTCTCAACGGTTTTTATTGGAAACTAGGTCTGGGACGGGTTACCACATTGCAACAATACTGTGGTAAAATTACCCCTAATTACCATCATTAGGTTTTTAACCCAATCTCTATGAAGCAGCCATTAATGTCCTTCGACAATCAGGTGACCGTACAGGTCACAAGTTTAGTGGTCTCATCTGCTCCACTTGAAGCTAGAGTAACATTTTTGCAATCTGCTTCTCAGGTAAATCACCCATACGATACTATCACAGTATGTTGTACACAATCATGGCTGACAATTCTGCCTACGTTGATACATCATGATGTCTGTGTAACTGGAGGAAATGCTGTATTTATTCTATACATGCAAGTTTCAGAATTTTATAAACTTGAGTCAAAGCATTGTTCATAGAGTCTGAGCCTATTTTAAGACACACACGACATGAACACTATGCCAATGGTCATAAGCAAAAGGCTGAATTGGCATAAAGCAGAACAGTTGCAGAGCTGAAATGTCTGCAGTGAAGGAAGGCTACACTTTGACCTCGCATTGCAAGGGGAAATATTCTGATAATGGCGCCACTGTGTATCAGTAACAAATTCCAAGAGACCAAATCAATACATACATTTCAGTGTCTCCCTTTTACATGTCCTTTAAATCCTCAGATGAACAACAACGGGAATAAGAGAGCTCCAACCACAGCCACTCAGCGACTTAAGCAGGATTACCTCAGGATAAAGAAAGACCCTGTGCCTTACATCTGTGCGGAACCTCTCCCCTCCAACATCCTGGAATGGTAAGGTCTCCATCCGCGCAATGCCCACAGACAGAGGTCATCACCAAGGCAAAAAGTTGCATTTCAGTGCTATAATTTTGATTTATTTGTGTTATCGGTACAGTTTAAATATCCCTTAGTTCCAACACTTTGTCACAGAGTCACTAGGCCTCCCCCCCCCCCTCCCCCTTAATCATAAAAATCTATATTAGTCTGTATAATAATAATACTTGAATATTTTGAATGCTTAAAAAATGGTTGAATTCTTATAAAAGCACAATGTATGATAACAGCAAAACGTGTAATGCGACAATCACTAGTTTAGCTATTTCTTCATCTTTTTTTGGTCAAAAGAGGAAACTAAGGTGATTGACGTCTTAACGGCCTTTGGCTGTAGTTTGTAGTAGTTTCTCCAGCCTGGGATCCAAGATCATGTAAAGGTATAATAAAAGACAAAACACATTTGTCTTACACAAAATTATAATTAATTTCTTCTGACTTTTTAAAAGGTTGCTTCACACAAGTTACCATAGAATTACATAAAACAATCCAACAGTAACATGTCTTTCCAGATTTAGTGTTGACAGAACCCACTGAATATACAGACCATTTCTTTGGTAGAAAGTAGTTTAAATGAGCAGTGTTAACTGTTCTGTGGAACATCCAAAGTAAATGGGAAGTTGTTTCTGTAATAAAGTAGTTTTTTTTATTGCTCTGAGCACCACCAATGAAAGTCCACTCACCTCCGTTGTATTAGGGGGACCAACTGCATGACCAGATACCACTAGAGGTGGCGTGGAAAACAATATCTAGTAATCTTTTTGGTTTGGTTTTTAAGATGGTCAGAAGAAAATCACCTATAAATAAAGAATTATTTTTAGCACATGTTTGTGCATTGCTACAAAGACCACACATTTGTTAAATATTAATAGATATAAATGAGCAATACTGATAAAGTCCTGAAAAGCCAAAATTAAATATTGATTAAGCAAATGGGCGGCCTTATTTTAAGATTTCCTCTTCCAGGGAAGCCTTTATCACAGAATACACATGTATTATCATATTAGAATAATACGATCATAGAAATATGATCTCCAGCATGTTATCCCGTATGGTGTCACTACCATTATTCATCATTTGGCATTCTTCCTGGTTTCCTGTTGTAATTTGTTCACATGCTGCCTACACCTTAATTACACCTCTAGCTTTAAAATATATGTTTGCTTGACACCACACCTAAGTCATGGAAGTTTTTGGGGGGCAGAAAATGTGACGTATCTGTTTTGATATTTAAGTAAAAGTGACACATCAGACGTCCTATTTTTAATCTGTTTTACCGAGCTATTAGTCAGCTGATAATCATTTCTCTGGAATGACTGTTGTATTGTGGATGGGTGCTGTGTAGTAAATGCACTCTTATCATGACCTTATCAGAGTTGGGAACTAAGTAAGCCAATCACTTGGTTTGTTTCATTAAAGCAATTTGGTTTTTATTTAACCAGGTAAGTCATGTTGAGGTCAGGATCCCATTTTTCAACGTGAACCTTGTCAAGAAAATTTGAAAGACAGAAAACAAAGTCAGTCAAACAATAACGATACGGCTGAAATGTGCTTAAAAATGGATACAACTAACAATGCAGTCAATTACCGTAGATTATACATCTGTCTTGAATTTGACCAAAGAGGTAAAAAAAAAAACGATTTTATTTATTATTATATTAATAATAATATTATTATTATTTATTTCTTCTGCTGGCTATGTGGTGTTTCAGTCAAAATGTTTTAAAATGGTAACCACACCCATCTATGTGTACACAGTACATGCATAGAGTAAACGTGCGGTCTGTGTGCAGTTGTTTCCCTTTTTTCATCCTGCTGTTTTCCAGTAGCCTCGCACGTCTCCAAAAATGCGATGTGCATATAATTGCTCCTCCCCTGTTTCTATTTTAAGTGGATAGAGCAGAAAACTCAGCAGATAGACGTCGTGTGATCAACATATCAAGGTCCTGGGGACGTCGCAGTTGTATTAAATGCGTCTTAACCACTAACCAGACGTCACTAATGAAAATCTTTCCTGTCTTCTCTAGGCACTATGTAGTCAGAGGTCCTGAGAAAACTCCATATGAAGGTAAAACCTACTGACATTTAACCAACACATACTCCTCAGCAGCTTCTTGTAATAGCCTTGTTGTGACAAGTTGATTCCTGCTGATCTCTGGCAGGGATGCACCGAGACTGATATAATTCTGACACTGACTCAAATAGCTGGATCACGTATCTGCGCCTTTTTCCTTCTGGATTTGTGAAACCAGATTGATGGGCTGCTTACTGAGTCACATTTCCTGTCTTGTCTTCAGTCTGTTTTTTTTATCTGCACTTTTTGTCTTGTGGTTTTTCCTAGGAGGATATTATCATGGAAAACTCATATTTCCTCGGGAATTTCCTTTTAAACCACCAAGCATCTATATGATAACACCAAATGGGAGATTTAAGTGTAATACAAGGTAAGAATGTAGTTTCTTTTTAATGAACAGAATGATAATTCAGGGTTTGAAGAGGGTTTTTTTAACATGACTTTGGTCTTGTTTTACAACTTGTTTGCCACTTTGCCCCTTAATATGTTGCGTCGCCCGTTTCCTCCGCAGATTATGTTTGTCCATCACAGACTTCCATCCAGACACGTGGAACCCTGCGTGGTCTGTCTCCACCATCCTCACAGGTCTGCTCAGCTTCATGGTGGAGAAAGGCCCCACCCTCGGCAGCATTGAGACCTCTGACTACACAGTGCGTAAAAACGAATGACCAATAAACGCAGCACATGGCGATAAACCACCTACAAATATTCAAATATATGCTGATTCTTTTTTTCTCTTCCTTTTTTGTCAGAAAAGACAGCTGTCAGCCCAAAGCCTGGCCTTCAACCTCAAGGATAAAGTGTTCTGTGAGCTGTTTCCCGATGTAGTCGATGTACGTATGAAGTGATCTCTTAACTTCTTGTCGTCTGCTCTCTTCTCTTGTCTGCCTAATATTCTCCCGTTTCTTTCCTCCCCTCCACCAGGAGATGAAGCAGAAACAGAAGGCCCAGGAGGAGTTAAGCGCCCGCACTCAGCCCCTTCCCTTACCCGATGTGGTGCCCGACGGTGACCCACAGCACGCCCACTACGGCCTCCCCGCCCTCAACGGAGGTCCCGCCCCGCTCGGGGGCGCCAACCCCGCCCCTGGTCTGCAGCAGGCCAATCGCAACCATGGACTTCTAGGTGGGGCTCTAGCCAACCTGTTTGTGATTGTAGGCTTTGCGGCGTTTGCCTACACAGTCAAGTACGTGCTGAGGAGCATAGCCCAGGAGTGAGAGGGAGCCGGTGTTGTAGGGCGACGCTCCCCCCTGCAGGTGAGCCAGCTAGTGGACTCCATATTCTACAAACACACTACGTGGGGGAGGGATGTTCAGTCCTGGGTTTAAACCCCTCCACGACCACCACCACCACCACCACCACTACAACCACCACCGTGGACTTTGGAAGACAGAAACTCAAAGCCGACCCACCCAGGAAGGTTTGGGAGGAGGAGGTGGGGGAGTGGATGGGAGTGGCAGCGGGGCCGGGGGATTGGAGGGGCTTATTAAAACGGTTGTGATCCACTCTGTGCTTCGGTGGTATATGTCAGCAGTAGGAACAAACTTGGCTCATGTGTTGTGGAAGAGTGTAGAACGTAGGACATGCAAACAGGTCATAGTTTGTTGCACCGCGCTGGTGGCAGAAACATAAATATGCTGTACTGAGGTGAAATAAAATGCATCATTGTTCTCCTGCACTCTCATTAACATTACTGGTAAAAGCTGCTTTCTTAAACAATTAGGTCATTCTCAAAGCAGATGTTCCCCTGCCCATCACCTTTACAAGTGTTTCTCCCTGCAGCGTTTCCTGGTCATTCATCAGATCATTGACTACTCAGTGTGACTTGATGTTGGAGAAAGGGAGTGCCACAAACACCAGTTGTGTGGTTTTCATAATCAACCATGTGCATTTGAAGCATTGTAAACTCTATTTGAACAATGGTTTTTGGCATTGGAACCAGTTTTTCAACCAGTTTCCACAGAAGAGCATCACATTCACTGACACAGGTGTAATTCAGTTGTTCTCTTAGGAATGTGTTGCTCTCCAGATTAAATGGAGCAACCATTCATATACACTGGTTGACACAGATTGTCCCTTTTAAACCTGTCAAAGACTGACATGCCTGTTTGTTTTTTGTTTTTTTAAGGTTTCATGTGTGCAAAGTATTTTTGGCACAAATGGAACTTCATGGGTTCATGTTGTGCAACAGGAAGGAGAAAAGATGAAGCTTTATGACCCGTTAAGGACAATTGTCAAAAGATATAATAGTTAACTGCAAACCTACAGATAAACAAAGATTTAAAAAAAATCTAAAGTAATAAATGCGCACAAAAAAGTAAAAAAACTGCACAGAAAACAATGTGACGCAAGCTGAACCTCAAACTTACCAGTTGTAGGGTCTATTTTCTGCAACACGGGCTGAGCAAGTAGTAGTAACAGAGTAGTGACACATGTATTTATATTTTTATTTTTCTTTATATATTGATAAAAACAAGTATAAAACCATAAACTGATTCCGTCAGTCTGTGAAAGAGCTACTGATAAAGATGTTCTCTCTCCGGTCAACCCATGAGCCAAGAAGTGAACCCAGTGTCTGCACAGAAGTAAATAAAGCCCAGTACCTTTTTAAAAATTGGCTTAGCTGACTAGTACAGCACCACTCTATATAGGTCCAAGTGAGGAGACACATGAAGAGAACCAACATTTTGTTTCTGTATATTCTTTTTGATATTTTTTTTCTTTGTGTTTTGTCTCTTTATTTATAGAAAGCCTCGGCTTGTCTGTGGTGGTTCTGCGGAAGCGTCTGCTGCTTGCTAAGCAGGGCAGTGCGGGCCAACGCGCAGACAGGCCGTGGCCCAGGCTCACATAATTGCTGACAATTTCCTGTTGTGCATTGCATATAGTAAAGATGGTTCTACTGTGTATCTAATGTTTCAACAGAAAATGGTCTGACGGCAGAAGATTCGCATTTCTATCTCTTTCTTGGCACCATCTTAAAAAAAAAAGACAAACTGCTGATGATGGGAGTGCGTTTGTGTGATTATACAGCAAATGCCTACATTTCCATGCTTCAGTTAATCTTGTGTGACATTGTATGTTTTCATAGCAAATGCAAATAAATTACCCTGCTTGGCAGGGCATTTTAGAAATCCTTCCTTTTAAACTGTTTCTGTTACCACTTATACTTGTAAAATGTCAATTCAGCGAAATGTCGTATAACGAGGTCAAAGATTTATTTTCCAACTTAAAATGCAATTTGAATCAATCCCAGATTGCTCACTCGAGAGCTATAATCTTTTGATTAGATAACGTGTACTGGGAGTTATGCGCATGCGTTGGAGCTCACCTTACTCGTCGAGCGTGGAGTTCCACAGAACACTGTTTACCTGAAGGCTGCTCTTCCTTGGAAGTGCAGGAGTCAACACAAGACGCGACACGCCTGCGGGGACTGCTTTAAGAGCGCCGAAGCAGCGCCTACCTCACTCACAACACTGCCTTCAGTAGCAAAGCTGGGGACTCTTAGCAATCCTGAAAGTAAGTATTGTTGTCAAAGGACTTGTAGCATGTAGTAATAATCAAGCACTTTAATTATTTCAAAGTGGAACATTCACTATTAGGAAATGTTTCTTTTTCTTTTATTGACTAGTTGATCTGACATATTGTTTTTGTCGTGTTGTGTGCTGCAGGTTGTGAACGGATAGGCTCTTCTTACAGTCTGTGCCTCTTCATCATCATCATCACCATCGATCAGTCGCCATGTTGGCACGTGAAGAGATCGAGTGTATCGTGTGCTGCTACGAGTACTCGCGCAGCGACCGGATCCCTCGGGTTCTCCACTGCAGCCACACCTTCTGCGCCCCGTGCCTGGAGAAAATGTCCAAGCAGGACGGCGTCATCCGCACCGTCTCGTGTCCTCTGTGCCGCTGGATTACCTGTACGCCCGCCAGTCTGACCCTGCCCGGGTCCCTGTGGGTCAACACGGAGATCTGGGACCACATGGTGGAGCAGCAGCAGCAGCACATGAGCGGGAATGAAACAAAAACCCAACTCATCAAATCAAAACTGTAAGTAGTGTGGTTCAGTGTTTATTTAGAGACCATAGTTCCGTAAATGAAATGTACTGCTGTGTGATTTCAGCACTGAACCGAACGATCATTTATGCAAACCTGATGTATAAACGGATCTCTCTCTCTCTGTACTAATTTAAGACCGTCTGGTTTCACGAGCACAGTCCGAAAACTGTTCAGCTGCGTGCTGCTGCAAGGACACGAAAGGGAGGCCTGCTGACAGTTTAACAGCAGAAGAAATGACTTCTCACGTCGTTGAAAAGGCGACAGATGAATGTGGCAGCGCGTGCACGGGTGCACGTGATGGACGGGCGTCGCTGGCGGCACTGTGTTGTGAGGAGCCAAGGCCTCGCAAGCTTACTTTCACAGTTGTGTTGAAACTGAAAGTGGCTTTAAAAGGACTGCGCTGACCGAAAGTCAACAGGATTTGTCGTAATTTTTCTGTAAAATACAGTTACACTTAAAAAAAATCAAAGAGTAATTGCAAAATGTCCACAAATCAACATTTAGTCAATGTTAACATTTTTCCAAGCTGAATTTGCCTGAATTTAGCTGAACCAATATAAGAGTGTTTAAATATGAAGAGCTAATTTAAAGCACATACTTCAGTAGATATAATGTGCGTTAAGTTGTAGATTATTCTCAAATTATTTATATATGTATATACTGTTTATGATTTTTGTCACTTTGCCGCCTGTGTTTGGGTACATCCGGAAAAAAACAAAAGAAATCAACCGGAGTGTATTTTTTCACTATGTATCATTGAAGAATTCTTTCTTTCTTTCTCTAAACTCAACCGCAGTTTATTCAGATTAATTTATTTAACATAAATAATTCTAATTATTGATTGTTAATTTAGAAATGTATGTACATTTCCATATTAAGTCAGTTAATGAACGTCATCTGTGAAGTCAAGTGTTACTGTTTTGGACATGAAGAATAATGTTAAGAATATAGAAATAAGAAACCACAGATGGGCTTTATTTTTATAAAAGGTGTTCAAAAGTATCTCTTCATTGGCATCCAGTGTGTATTTCTCCTGGCTGGGGGGGGTAGATACCATTTGTATGTAAATGCAGACTATATTTGAAATGAGTTTAAGTTGTAGTTGTAATTTTTAAACAAAGAAGTTCAGTTAATCTGCAGCGTGGTTGAGTGTTTTGGATGAGATGTGCATTTTGGAGCCATGATAACCTCATCAGCAAAAACATGTAGAGAACCTGTAAAGTTTTGTTAATATCAAGTGTTTTTTTACATCATGAATGTGTTTAATAAAATGTGTAAATTTCCGAAAACCTTTCAACATTCATTTATTTTCATACGACATGTTCTGTTAACTTAAACAAGAAACTAAGACACCATTACTTTTTAAAAAATATATAAAAAAATTAAATATGCAAAGAAAATATTGCACATATTGCAAATAATATTCTGCATATGTGTGTACTTATTTAAGCTTTGGGATGCTATTATTTTTTGGATCATTCATCAAACATTTATTCTTTTCTCACATTTACCAAATGTTTGAGCTTCTCCTAAAGTTATCCTTGATTGTCCTATTATTGAAGATTTTCCACAAATGCATAAACTTTCCCCCAAAATCTTATTTATTTAAAGAAAACAAGGCAACTTTAAATGTCATCTGAAAACCATTTTTTAAACCCACAGGCTTTGTTGTATTTATACAATCTTAGATATTTTATGAAAAAATCTCTTTACTGTGTGCCTTGTCTACGTTGACAAAATGAATCCACACTACAGGCAGCCCCTCTGTCATGTCTTTTTTGGCAAGTAGCAGTGCAAGTAAAGAGAAGTGCTGTTCACCAAGGTTTGGAAGTATTATGAGTCTTAGGACAAATTATGTTTTGATGAATTTGGAGAATAGGATTGGATTTTTCTGCAGAGAGGTCGGAATTTGGAATTTACTGTGAAGAAACTAATAATTCAATTCAATTTTATTTATATAGCGCCATATAACAAAGTTATCTCAGGGCACTCACTCAGGGCACTAAGAGGCTATTGTTAAAATAGAAGAATGGTCATTTAAGTTGGGAAGGTTTCAGTAGACAAAATAAAGACAATGTTCTTTACAAGAAAAATAATTGACAGTAATGGAAGACTAAAATGATATAATCAAGAATTTGAAAGTGAAACCATTTACATTTTTATGGGTGTGATTTGATGAGATACTTGGACTAATTACATTGACATCCTAGTACGCTTTGGTAAAACTGAAACAGTTAAAAGAAAGGTGACAAAACGAGTGAGAAGAAGAGAGAACAGGAAGGTGGTTCTACAGAATTCAGAGGAAAGTAGACATGATGAGAAGCACAGTGAAATCCGGGAGAGAAGGGAGGATAATATCCAGCCTGGAAACTGTAGAACATGTTATGATTCACTGTCCAAAATATGAAGTTGAGAGAAGAGAACTGATACAGAACCTTAAAGAAATAAAGTAAAATTTTGATTTACGGGATATTTTACAAAGAAGCTCTAGGAAAGAGTGTTATCTATTTTTGTTTCAATATATTAGAGAACAAACTTAATAGAGCAAATGTAACTCACTTTATTATTATTATACATGTATACGTATATATACACGTGTGTGTATAATGTACAGTGTCAGTCAAATGTTTGACACACTTTCCCATTCAAGTGTGTCCAGACGTTTGACTGGTACTGTAAATGAGTCATATCTATATTTACAAAGGACCAGCACATACGTTTATCATATTGCTCGGCTCCATGGCCTGAGAAGCAGAGGAGAGGGCGGTGGAAGCCGGGTAGGTGTAGAGGCCGGGCCCAGGGGCAGAGGCTTGTGATGCCACACTGATTTCCTGTTTGCATTGTTGAGTGCTTTTGATTGGCCATCACTAAACTCTTTACTAGCCAAGACATTCCTTACGTTTTACTGGATTTGATAAACAGTAGTTTGAAACCAGCCAGTACTAAGAGCTTATGGACTACTTCAACTAAGTGATGGGTTCACAAATAGCTGGTCCAACCCAATCCAGGTTCGCAGGGACATCTGATGTTGATCTACCATCAACTTCAATTTGTAAATGTCTTATTGACTGGGACTGTGATTCACTTGTATTGGTACGGCCTGAAGTAACCAATAAAACACTAAATTTTCCAGGTAGATTTACAATTGAAGGTTGGAGAACGAGAGAAAGGTAATTTTTAGGCATTTTATTTTGAAATCATCAACAGGTTTTTAATAATCATTGCTCCCATAGTAGAAACTAATCCCAGACTGGTTGTTCCAGTTTCACCCTGTAGAATCCTGCAGGCTATTTGACTTCAGAAAAGTCATGTCTCTGTAAGTGTGCAGTACCAGTCAAAAGTACTGTATATATATGTGCTACTGCACATCCTCAACTCCTAAGGACACCATTTTGCACAATAAATGCAGTGTTATCAGACAACAAAGTTTTAAAAGCAAATTAAAGTCAACCAACTGTTTGTGTTTTCTATCTTTGTGGGGACTTGTACTGATAGACACCCACACATACTGTATATGATTTATCTATGTCTTATTCACTGATAAGGAACACTGGTAGTGTTTCCTTTTTTGGAAACGTTGAATATATGTTTCAGTGGGACAGACAGTGCTTTGGGTATGAAGCTTTGACTCTAAAAAAAGGTGATAAAGGTTTTGATTAATAAAAACAAAATAAAGACAAAGACAAGCCTTACCAGGCGGTGTTCAACAAGTTTCAGTGTCCTTTGTACACAGAGGCAACACCTATCGCTTGTTATGTTTATGTGCCCTGGAAAAGGCTCATCAAGTTTTACGGTCTGTGCTTATACAAGCCACGGTCCAAACAGCAGCAGTGGCTGGAAAGAGTGACACAATTGAAAGATCCTAAAACACAAAACATGACGCTTTTCTCAGTTTGAGGGGGAAATGAATGCGTGGATTTCCATTTAAAATATTGGAAAATGGGGTTAGGAGTAATGAAACAAACCATTATGAATTTGTGGTTATTTTATTGAAAACAGTGACAGTGGGTTATTTGAGCTAAAACCTTTTTTTCCCTGAATTAGTTCTACCAATTAGCCTCTTAACTATACTATGTTAAGATGAAATACAGTTAAATATTCAGACATTACAACACAAAACTGATGCAAACACAAGGAAGGATTTACCAAAAAAAAAAGAAGCTTTCATAACCCACAGAAACCCCCCAGATTCACCTCCTTTAAAGATGGTGGCAGGAGAAGCCTTGTATGCACACTGCAGTAATCCTCGTAACAAACACATTTCACCATATTATATTCAGACAGGACTGAAGCCCAAATGGCAACTTTTGCACATTTTCGACAGGGGATTAAGTTGTATACGTTTAGTGGACAGCACCACCTGTTACTGACTGTAAGAGAAAGTGGCTTCCCATCAGCCATTGCCTTACTGAGCAGAAGGCCACTTTGCTGTCATTGAACAGCAGTGTGGGGAGTTTTTTTACAACTTCCTAGCAAACATTTTCAGAGTGTCAGAAATTCTGCCTCGTTCCAAATATTAAAAACTGGCCATAAATCCATTTTAATAATGAGCAGGTCCTACACAATCAGGATTCACAGATTGTTCAGTCTGTGAAACTTGATTTTTTCTTTTGTTATATTTCAAGCAGAGAAACATTTTAACTTCTTTCTTTTAAAACAACAGTCAGGATGGCGATCCCACTCTGCTCTACTTCATTAATACATTCAGCACTCAGTTGATGCAGTTAAAAATAAGTTTCTATTGCATAAGGACATGATTAATCCTGCCTAAACACTGTCACTACATTAACAGACTATCACATGTGCACTTAAATTAACATGTATCCATCACAGTTTTCACATCTTTCTCATTTTCGACATCTTCACGGACCTTCCTCTTCCTACCTCTCACTGACAGAACATAATTTAAAACATAGTAAAAGACATTTGTGAATAAACAGACATGGGTAAAAGTACAGTCATTGTTATGCCAGCTAAAAACAAAGGGCCTCACTGGATTAGTGTGAAAACTTTATAACAAAGCTCATAAAAACGAATGACCGTGAGCTAGCCCTTCACTAGCCTTGTGAGTCAGGCGTCTAAAAAGCTCGCCTAAAGTGTCATCGCAGTTTGTGACAGGAGGAAAATCTCTCTTTACACAAAACCTCAAGATAAACAGGAGCAAAATACATTTAACACAATACCATAATTGTACATCGGGATACGATGGGGATAAAATGTGCTATAAACAATATTTTTAAAGGGAAACTAAACTGATACGATATCAAATAACATTTCAAAAAACACTAAAACAGTCCAAAGGAGCACATAAATGAGTTGGAGGTGAAATGCTGCCTTGGAGTCAGAAGCAGCGAACAAATAAGTGACCAACAGTTATTCTACTAGAGATACAGTTTAAATGTCCCTTTGTGATATTATGTGGGGAAGTAGATTTTTTTTGTTGTTATTCAAAGTATGTGCTGACTCCCTATAGGTAAGGGTACTGTGTGAGGCGCCTGGGGCTTAGCTGGTAGGCACTGTAAGCCTCAGCCCGGGGAGTCACACAGACGTAGGGGGAACCAGTGGCAAACTGATGCTGGTAGGCTGCGGGGAGGCCGTGCAGCAGACTACTGACAGAATCCTTACGACTGGCCGAGTCCCTCCTGGAGGAGGAGGATGAGGTGTATGTTGCTGCATAGGCGGATGGGGAGTGCTCGTGGCTGCCGTGACCACGGCTCAGCAGCTGCTCCATGGCCTGAGAAGCAGAGGAGAGGGCGGTGGAAGCCGGGTAGGTGTAGAGGCCGGGCCCAGGGGCAGAGGCCAGGGTGGACACCTCGGGGAAGTTGTAGTGAGAGGCCGAGAGGGCCGGAGGGAACGTCGGCTGGCGACGCAAAGATGAGTCACTGTGGGAACGCTCCTGAGATGAAGAAACCACGGGCTGAACCTAAACATAAAAAGACATACAAAGTCATACAACATCATCACCTACACAATAACGTCGCCAGGAAGAACTTTTAACTGCTTGATGTGAACTTTCCCCTGCTTTAAGATTTCTCTGTGTGAGAGAGTCTGACATTTACATCGAGAGAAATATTCTATATATAGTATGTTTATACAAAATATAGATTTGTGGGTTGGAGCAAACTTTTGTTTGTACTGAACAACCCACTGGTGGCTCAGTGAAAGGTTGAAGAAGCTCATGCACGTTAAAACACTGGTTGCTGACCTTTTTGACTTGGTGACCATTTCTGGCCACGTCTACTTCAACCGGGACCTCTTGTCGCAGGTTACATGCGTTTATGAGCTGTGAGCGGTTCAACATCAAAAGAATTGTTTCCTTCTAAGATTTCCATTATTATAAAGAAGTAAACTAACAAGATTAAAAAAAATAAACAGCCAAGGAGAAATGATTATTGCATGTAGAATTCATTTTCTTCCCTTTCCTGTTAGTCATCTTTCAACCCCAAAGATGTATCTGTCGACCCCTTTCTAAGAAGAAACGTCATTTAGGACTCTATTATGAGCGGGTATCGTCTTATCACAGACATATTGGTATTAGCACATATTTATATTGGCACATGTAGAAAAGACAACTGCAGCACATCAATACCGAAAGTTTGTTTTAGGTCAACTGTCATTACATTGTTTGTCCAGCAGAGAGTACTTTGGACTGAAACACCACTTTGTTGTTGTCGTCAACTTTTCTGCAATGATAAATATCACTGACACTTAGTCACTCTAATCTGGCTGGAAATGTTTGTGTTTAAGGTTAAAATACATTTTAAAATATATCTTTATGAGTGATGTGCCTCTGTGTATGTTGACATACATTTTCCAGTCTGTAATTCAATGTGATTCACTTTAGTAAGAACAGACGGAAAGAAAATGTGGCTTTAAAAAAACAAATCCTGAATTTGATGTTTTGTTGTTCTGATGGCTGAGCAGTTAATGTACGGGTGCTTGGAACAGTTGAAAGGAATTACACAAAAAGTTATTAACGGCCATGTCTAATCTTGTAAAACCACCAACACAAAAGAAGCCTCACCTGGCTGAGGTTTAAGGGGTGTGACTGGCTTGGCACCAGTCTGTGACGCTCCATGCTCTCCCCTGAGCTGCAGGGCTGTCGGTTGGATGATCTCTTAGGCTTCATGTAGTTCACTGTGAATTAAAAAGGAAGTAAGTAGAATTAAATGACACCGCTTTCAAACCTGAAATAAAATGCATTACTGATAACACGCAGTAGATGATGGACTCTCACCAGTCTCTAAGCGTCCACGTGAACCCGCTCCTCTCTCAGAGCCCTGGGTTTTGACTGACGGTGCCACCACAGCCAGAGACTTAGCCTGGCGTGAGGACATGGTGCTAGCTGGGTTCAGTGTGCGGGGCAGAGGAGTCAGGGGACTGGCTGTAGAGGAGTCCGAGTCGTGCACCGTCACACAGCTGATAACGTTAGTGCGCTGGCTCAGGCCAATGCTATGTAAACAGAGAAACAGTTATATCACAAGAAAATGAGACCGGTGTATCAAAGTAATTCAGTCTAAGTGAATAAAGCCCTGCTCTGGTCCAGACAAAGCCCGTTGTTCATCAGTCCTCTACCAGAAAATGTCATGGTAGTGTGCGACAGTGCCAGGATGTAGGATCCTTTCTGAACTGGAAGTATTGGACTCGCACTGTTGCATCTCTGATAGAGAGGCCCAGAATAAACCAGCAGAGGAGTGCGTTGTCCTCACCTGGCGGGATGGAACTTGCGCTCATCCTCTGTGTCGGTGTCGCTGTGAATAGTGATGATGCTGACTGCCGGGCTGGGTGTGTCGGAGATGACGATTGGCTGGGACAATGTGGCGCTGGAGCTGGGTGGGGTCACGCCTGTGCTGCTGAGTAAAGATGCAGTGGATATACCCCTAGAGACAAAAAAGCAGATGTTGAGTTTGGCACTCCAAAGTAAATGTGATTTCAGCTACAATCAAACAAAAACCAGAATATTAAACAAAATGAAAAAGTCCTGGTAAATTCAGTTTAAATCTGCTGGACAGGAAACAAAAAAAACTCAATAAATTGCAAACAAATAGAAATTTGGAAATGGAGGAATTGTCCTTTAGAAAAAAATACAACTGCTACAAAAAATAAAACCTATAATCTACCACATAAAAACGTGTAAGTGATAAACAGCTGCTGGTTGTGCTTTTGGTGTGATTATCACTTCTTTTCAGCCATCTGTCCTTTGGCGTCACAGCTTAAACCCTGATGATGACTGGAATCTACAAACCTGTTTCTGTTCTCTCCCCGTCTGGCTTTCACCTTCTTCCTCTCCTGCTGGGTCCTGGTCTGGGTTGTGCTCCTGTTAAGAGTCAAAAGATGAAAACAAGTTAGTGGTGGATGCCAGTGGCAAAATGAGCACATAAAACAGTAATACAAAGAATGTGTGTTGTGTTGGAGATGATCACAAAACCTCAGTATGATTACATAAATGTTTAACATGTTTTGTTGAACTTGTCACTGCAGCAATTTTAACCCTAACCCTCATTTGATCGAACTACAAAATGACAGACAAGTCATATAATCCAAATAGATAACAGGTGAAAAAGGGCTGTAAAAAGAGTGACTTTAACCAAGATACTTTGAGGGGGGGGAGAGCAGCTTTTAAATAAAATACATGTACAGAAATAAATGTCGATCTATTAAAAAGGTGCTAGTACACATTTCAGAAACAGTAATCGGACAGATCGTTGGTTGACACACCTCCAGCTGTGTCCCTGCTGTGTGGACGCATCTAGTGTTTCCAGGGGAGATTCAGCCACACTTGACTGGTGGGCAGAGCTATGGATGGCCACACCTGGGACCTGCTGCCATGATGATGGTATGAGGATCTGTTGGGTGCCAGTGGGCCAGGCCTGCTGAGAAAAAAAACAAAAAAAACAATAGACATTTAAACTTCAGTACTTGATACTATGTAATATCAAGGATCAGATGTTAATGAATCAGCACAAATTGTTTCAATGCTGGAATGGGCCAGACAAACTGAGCCATGCCGAGAAACAAATCCAAAGACTGGAGACAAAGAGGCAAACAAAGTGCAAAAGCACAAAGCCAGATGAGCGAGCAACCTTTCCCAAGCCATTCCCTTATTATAGCATTGCCCTGCAACAAATGCACAAGATGATATCATGCAAAGCACAAACAATGAAGCACTGTAAATGGTCAGATCGGGTGTACAGACAAGAATACACAGAACCATGGTGCCTGTTAAAGAAGAAACACTGAGGAAAGAAAATGAGTTTAGTTCACTGATGCCAAACAGTCTGCTGATAAGCTGTCTTGGGGAAAGGCATGCCACATGTTCTGGGGCTGAAACAAAAAGATGTGTGTCAAGAGAGTCCAGCTGTTGAGCGGGGATTTTAGTGGGCTCTGTAGCCGCAATCTCCTTTGCTGAAATCAAGGAAGGACAGGACAAGTGAAGCTGCAAGCAAAGCGCAGACCAACTCAGCAACACATGCGCTCCATGCCCTCAGCACACCTATGGGGAAAGACAGCAGGGGAGGGAATGAAAGTGAATGGTGGTGGGAGAGGGTGTCCTTTGGAGTGGAAAGAGACTGCAAATTTGATCAATTCTGATTTAAAGTCAGAAAGGGGAATTAAAAAAAATAAATACAAAAGAAGGATGATGGTCGTACAGGAACAAACAAACAAACAAACAAACAAACAAACAAAAAATGGTTTGATTTTCCTACAAAATGTAAGCATCGACCAACCATGATTCTGACAACCATGACAAGTCTGCACGTGGAAAGGCTAGATAAAGGAATATGATGCATGAAATTAAAAACTAACCCTATATACACACACACACACACACACACACACCCCCGTGTGGCACAGAGGGAGCGGGAAAGATGCAAACAAATGAAAGGAAAAGGGAGAGTGGGGCAGGAGAGACATGGCATTGTTAGTGGTAGAGGGAGTGTGCATGTCTTTCTTCCGGGATGTCATCGTTGCTTTACCAGCACTGTGGCTGTGTGCTCCAGGAGGGTGGGCCGACCCACCCCGGCGCCCAGCCCGAGGGGCAGAGAATACTGGGGGGCTATGCCTGCTGAGGGTGGGTGCAGGGTGGCCACCATCAGGGGTGTGCAGGAACCCTGGAGGAGGGAGGGAGGATAGGGGAGGGCAGCGTTAGGGCACGGGTAATGTCCGTTATGGCTGTATCTGATTTAGACCAAAAAATACAAAAATAAAAAAGGGACAGACCGGCTAAAACCAGCTGTATAGGGGTTATACGCTGCAGTGTGCAGCCATTATTAAAAATTTCTGAAAAGCGCAATTAACTAGCTATTAGAACCAGATGAGCCTCCATCCCAAAAAGGAGACTGGGAATAAGAGAAGCCTGGCCGTGAGTGGCATTCCTAATCAGTCCTGGAAGCAAATCCAAGGAGAGACCCAATTAGCAAAAACACAAAACAAAAAAAATTATAGACCATGTTACTGAAGCCAAAACCTTAAGTCATTTAAAAGACGGGAGGTATAAGAGCACTTACATTTCTCCACTAAAAGCAAACTTTTTATTGAAAAAAGAAAAAAATCTCCCCCTGGTCCCCATGAAACATTGGCTTAATCTGCAGGCAGCAAAAAGAGCGGGGCTGAGAGCAGCACCCCAGCTTTTTAAATGACAGATGACAAAAACACGTGCGCCGTGTCAAGATCTGCATTAAGTTCTGAAATTGAAGTCGCAACACAAAAAGGTGAGTACTTCTTTCTGAGCCAACCTCACAGACGTGTATGATGCTGAAAATCTAAAAACCCCTTCACACACGCATTAACCTCTAGCACCCCTGTCCTACAGCAGATGTGTATATGACGCAGCTCTACTTGGTGCATGTTCGACACACTCTGGACGCATTCAGCTGGGCCATCTGTCGCTCTGCTTCTCACTGTTAGCAGAGGCTGCAGTTTGAAGTGCAGTTCCATACGCTACAATGAACCAGGAAATGACACAGATTAACACTGAAAAATAACCAAAGAACAACAACCGGTAAATATCAGTTGCACTTCTTCACATCTGCCCATACGCACACTCCCTCTTCTCCAGGAAGAGAAGCTGGCAAACACAAGCATCGTGTCTCTTCTTGAAAGACCACAATAAAAATGACATCATGAATTCAACGCACGGACATCTGAAATTCGACAACATGTACACACATCGTACAAACTCTTACCTGTGCGAGCATACTGGGCTGGATCTGCAATGACTGAGCAGACTGGTTCTGAGGTACTAGGGGTACAGAGTTCTCCATCCTCACAGGGAAACCTGAACTCTTACCGGATGGCTGTAGCCCTAGAAAACAATTCCACACAAGAACATCAATGAGATGAAAAATGTCTCAAAGAGTCATTTTACACGCACAGCACAAATATCCCTGGTTCAAAAAACAAAAAAAGTGGGATATACATGTACGGAAATACTTTCAGGTGAGTAATTAACAACAATCAAGACACCAATCAAAGTGGAGGACGCCCTGAATAAACCACTGAGGTGAGGATTCTTGGCATATGATACGCTGTCCACACTGATGCCGTCCCTTGTGTTGTTTTGCCCCCCCCCTCCAGTCTGAATGCAGCTTTCTCCTTTACCTTGAATGGTGGAGGGTGGGCAGACAATGAGAGTTTGCTGGAAGGGTTCCGTCTGGCTGCACAGCCTAGCAGGACGCGTTGGAATCGGGACACTCTGTTGAGCCAGCCCGGGAATGTTGATGGTCGCCTGCTGGTACAGAGCGGGCTGGTAGTTCAGCAAAGGCACTGCTCCCGCTGCAGAAGGCACCTGTTAAGAGAAATCCAAAACACAGCTGGTTAATGCTAGAGGTCCAGGTACCTAAACATGCGTAAGAAATTGTGGCGAAGATCTGAATCATACCTGGTTATGCTGGTTGAGTTGGCTACTGAAGGTAACGGTGAGGTTGCCCGCTGCGGCGCTGGGGACTGCATTGGTGGAGTACAGAGACTTGCCACTGTCGTAGGAGCTCCGGCGCTTGCAGATCTCCATGTTCTGGAAGCAGGACTTCACACTGGAGAGGATGGAGCAACAGTATTACAGCGACTTGACATCTATAGGAAGACTCACACAAAGCTGCATGTATATGTGCAGCAGTGCCTAAAAGAACATCTTCACATCACTCACTGGGAGCTGTGGGGATAATCCATGAGGTGGCTCATAGTCACAAAGGGGTGACCCAGAGTTTTTGTAGGCGTGATCCTTTTGTCGGCATCCAGACGGAGCATCCGCTTCAAGAGGTCTATAAACTCTCGTCTGTCAGCTTTCTCAGCCAACATGTCCGTCCCCTCCAAATGAGAAGACAGGTTGACCTGGAATACACACAAGATACAAAACTAACTGTGAGGTACAGGTAATGTGATTTATTAGGTTTGTGTGTGTGGTTATTTGTTTAAAAAGTAAAAAGTGCAAAAAGCACTAAATTAGATGTTATGCAAGAGATGGCCATCTACCTGCATCATGTCATCCAGACAGTTGAAGATATACTTCCTGGCCTCCTTGGACTTGATGCCCATCTCCATTTCATGCTCTGCTGGGGTCTGGAAAATGGAAAACGTTTCCATTTATCATTATGTGCCAAACAATTTTTCATAAACATTAAGTGATACGGGTCTAATTCAGATCAAATAAGAAGGAAAATCAAGACTATTATATTCAGAAATGTTCTGATATCCCCAATAATGCTTCACAGCTTACTTAACAAGTAGATACTCAGAAGGATTTGTATGAGGTTACATTAACCTTAAGCCTCCAGAGTGGGTAGCTTGAGTCTGGGCCTCGATTGAAGAAGCGACTGGTCTTAGTGCCTGCGCTCAGTAAGTACTCCGCAGGCAGGCCTTGAGTCTGAGAAATGTAACGGATCTGAAAACAGAAAAAAAAAAAAAACATGTTTAAGAATAAGTGCCATGGATGTGTGTAAAATGAACTGATCGCTCCCTTACAGTTTGTAGTTAAGCTCGTTGTTGTTCTGCAGCACTCTGGTATCTCTTGGTTTAATGCAAACACCGACAGAACTTCCCATGACCTGCTACCAACTGACAACTTTCGGTCTGCATTCTCTGTCGTAGGTCAGCCTTTTTCCAGGCATTTGAGCACCTTTCATTCCCTCATAAGGCCTGAGAAACATGAACATTAGTACTGACCTGGTCGTACTCTGAGGCTCCAGGGTAGAGAGGCCAACCCAGAAACAGCTCAGCAATCACACAGCCTAAAGACCACATGTCAATGGCCTCACAGAATGGCAGACCCAAAATGATCTCTGGAGCCCTGGGCGGCAAAGAAAAAAGTAAAGGACCAATACGGAAGAAACAGAGCTACAAAGTTGGGTCTTCGTAAAGTGGCTCATTTGTCATCAATCCTTCTTCCAAATTGTAAGAAAAGATGCATTTAGAACAACAGAACACGACTGGATCACTTCTGGCCACTAACCTGTAGTAGCGAGACTGTAAGTAGGTTGAGCAGACAGCTTTGGACACATGACTCGCAGAGCCAAAGTCAATGACCTTCACCCTGTAGGGCTGTCTGAGGGGGTCGACCAGCATGATGTTCTCAGGCTTCAGGTCTGCATGAATCAGACCCAGGCTTTTCAGTTTCATCAGCGCTGTAGCCACCTAAAAGACACAAACACACAAATATTAATCCTGTTGTAGTACCGAGAATGAAAATGGATTTATTTAATTTAAAATCAAGGTTTAAAAAAAAAAAAGGTTTTATGAATGTCTGCCAAAACGTGTGCCAACCTGCTGTAGGATGGGTCTGATGTGCCGTAGGGGGAGTGGGCTGAACTTGCTGTGCTTGAGAAAGTCATAGAGGTTCTGCTCCAGCATCTCAAACACCAGGCAAGTGTGACCCTTGTGTTGGAAGCACTCGTATGAACGCACAAAGTTGTACTCATCTGCGTTCTCTGCACTCAGCCGGTTCAGTATGCCCACCTATTAATGAGAAACAAAATGACTCTGTGTAACCTATGAATAAATGCTGGTGTGTAACTTGTGAATAAATGCTGGTTCACTCATGTTTTATGTCAAGAAAATACAAGTGCACAATAATGTAATAATATGTAGACCAGTTACAATTTAAAGACCGTAACTAACAACAACCTGGTAGCATCTGCAGGTAAGGTGATACACATTCTATGATCCGAGTGCCATAGGGTAAGTGACCATTTACAACACAAAAAGTGCCTATGACACAGGTACGGAAGAGGATTAGGGACACGTGTGGAATTTTTCTTTGAGTTTAGAATTTTTTTATTTTTTATAAATGGTAGAATTCTGACTTTATTGTATTATTAAAAAAAACTTCACTTTGCCACAACGTCACTTTGCGCCATTTTGGAGGGAAACCACAGGCTGACCAAAAATGTCTGACTTAATGAAATGGCTTCCTCTGGGACTC
>JAVQJL010026319.1:0-17006 GCA_036024295.1 Nannoperca obscura | reverse complement strand
ATTACTGCATGAACCTGCACATCACTGACAGCTCCCACCCAGGGAAGCGTTTAGCTACAACTGCTGAAATAATGGTCCTGATCCAGGACTTTACATTCTGCTGATCATGTTTGGACTTTTTTAATGCAGGTTGATGAAGGTTAATTTCTGCAGATTCTTCCTTCAGTCTGATCTTCTCTCTCTATCTGAGTTCTCTGAATATCAAATTAGATCTGATCTGATGGAGCCCAAAATGTTCTGGTAGTTCTGCTGGTTCAGAAGCAGGTTTGGTAAAAGAAAAGTTGTGGATTCAAATCATTTCTTCTCTTGGAATAAACAAAGAAAGAGCAGATATACCATCTTCTCCTAAACTTGGATTTGAACCCAGATTACCTGAAAAAAGGAGTCTTGACCACTAGACCATTTCAGACAACAGGACAATGAGATCTTGTTTTACTTTTTAATTATGATACAATAATATCAAGACAGTACTACAACAAAATTATTATAAACTCAAAAGCCAAAATGTTTTCTCTTCAGATTGATGAAGGTGATTTAGATTCCTCCCTCAGTCGGATCATTGTTTCTCTGGTTGTTTTCATTCATCAGTAATGAAGGTGGTCCAGTAGGGAAGGGCGCCGACCGGTGATGTGGTAAACCCGGCTCGGGCAACCTGAGGTATGTGACAAACGTGTGTGTGTGTGTGTGTGTGTGTGTGTGTGTGTGTGTGTGTGTGTGTGTGTCAAATAAAGATGAAACTCTAAAATCAACAAAAAAACTTGAAAACGATGGAAATCACTTTGCATACATGAGTGCAACATAATTGACCTTCAAGGTAACAAGTCCAAAGTAACAAGTCCAAATGGGTCAAGCTAGCTGGAAGCCAGTTACAGAGAAGAGTTTTTGTGTCTCGCTAGATTGTTGTATAATGTTTCTTACATTTCTGTGTTAAAATGTTTTATTTTAATGATAAATAGACCTACTAATCATAACACAACAAAGTGATGCCATTCAACTGTAATATAAGGCTTCCGTACTTTATTCTTTAAGCCCTCAAAAAGAAACTGTACCGTTTCTTAATGACGGCCTTCAAACTCATTCTGATATTACATTTCTTGAACTGGGCATGTATTTCTATCTGCAGAAACACCTTGTGCATCGACTGTGTCACTAGACCTTTAAGACTGTCTGCAGCCTGTTATATTGTGGATGTTCACCAGCTCTTGAATCCATCACTGCTTTCTGTCAGTGGTAACAAATTTGCTGCTCTTTTCCGACTGTCCGGTCATTAGTTGACATTCTGGTGCAGGGCAGCAGGATCTCTGAGGTTCTCCAACTGGTGCGAAATGTTGAAATGACAAAATAATAACAACATCTGTCTTTTGTCCAGAGGTATTGACATAACATTACAGGTACCAAATTGTTTGTGTTGTGAAGTGTGTCTCGAAGATACCTCAAGCTTATGACTCTTAAAGCCCCAGACTGTATCAGGGTTTGCAAGCGTTGATGGCTGATGTTTGGCTGGCAGACAAATATGTAATGGCGCAACTGGATTCGTCCAGTGGACATAATGTGCATTTGCATTTGTTTCTATTTCAGTATATATGCATGAATACAAGTGTGTTTGTGTGTGTGTGTAGTTTTTCTGGTATCGTTAATGTGACAATATTTACTCCGGCCTTAAAAGTAATCTTGCAAGAATTATATTTTAAATTACATTAGTAATAAAAGTACCTTATCAGTTCCAACTCAGACTGTAAGACTGGAGCAGAGAAGAGGCTCTACTCTCAATCAAATAAACCAACCTCAATCAATCAATCAAAAAACCTTTTAAAATTGTTGAAATGAAATTCCACTCTTCACCTATACAGCATCTCCTTACCCAGCGGTTTCCAACCTAGAAGTCGGGACGAAGTCAAAGGGTCGCAAGAGAAATCTTAAGCATCACAAGACAATTGACAGTTAGCTAAACCCCTAACCCTGAACCACAATTTTCCAACCATAGCTTAGCTAGGCAAGTCTGTCAAGCTTATGGATTTCTCTAAATGCAGAAGCAGTGTGCACGAGGTAAGAGTAATATTGACATTTATAAATTCAAAAATGCAAGAGCAATTGTGTAAGGAGTGAATTAAACAGTGTGTTTATTTTCACACTGAAAATGCATGTCTAGTTAGTCACGGTAGTGCTCTAACCCAGCATTGGTTCTAAGGCCAGGGAGCATTTTATTTTTGTTGTGTGGGGTTACAGATATGTAAAAAAAAAACTATTCATGACTAGCACAACGGCTGTAGGCTATAGCATTTCCCCACTGTGTGGAAGCTGATCTTGGATGATTCATCAGAGTTTAAGTGAACATTAGTGGCTCTGACCATGTTCCTTATTGGATTTTAACTCCAGTAACCCAAGCCAAACTCATTATCTGAAATGGTGTTCCAATGGTCAAACACTGTTTAGCTGCCCTAAACGTATTTTTCTCTTGCAACTTCAAAAGTGAAAACTACTGCTTGAAAATAAACCAAAAAACTATAAATCTAACCTCTGCTAACCCAAGTGTGTAAATTCAATTTCCAAATAGGGTTATATTAGAACAACATAACAGTTTAATCTTATATATAGTTTTCCTTATCCTACTATAACACTGGGATTAATAAGATCCTAATATGTTAGCTGCAGCTAATGAAATCTGACAATGATAGTTGTAATTTCAGCCAGCTAAAACTATTGGGCACAAGCTCAAAATGATATACGTGCTTTTGTCTACCTCTGTCTGAAATCAAGGACCCATTGTTTCAAGAATTACAAAGAATTTCATGTGGTAAACCTGCCACTGTAAATGTATTCCGCATATGTGCGAAACAGTAAGTAAGCGAACGGTCGATTATCACAACATGAAAGCAGGAAAGAACATTTATTTTACACAAAATAGAAATCACTGTGTGGTTGACCACTGATAACCCACTGACATATGGGTCACAAGTAGACTTTACTTTGTTTTAAAGGGTCACAAGCCAAAAAGGTTGGGAAGTACTCAGGCCTCAGTAGTCAGGAGTTTGACATACCAACACAGTGTGTTCCTTTGTCTCTCTCCTTGGCCCTCTTCCTTTGGGTACCTTTGGCAGAGCTCCGAGATTGGTAAAAATGAGTGTGCTGGTTGCAGTTTACTGATGTCACCAGGATTTCTGAAATCCAAGTTTAAAAATTTAGAAAGTTAGCCCTCACTGCCATTTGTACATATGTGAACGTGAATGTGCAAAGTTGCCATGTGTAGCTTTAGTAATTTGAAAATGCTTGTTGATGCAAAGGTTTCATTCACTTCCAAAACTGAAATATGTGAACTCTCCCTCTCATATATATATATTGAAATCTTTCACATTTCTACCTGCTCTCAAAGGTCAACATTCACGTCTTATTCAATGAGTATTTACTGACCTTGTCACCTACTTTGTATTGTGTGTGGACAAATGAATTAAGATTCAAGGGCCTCAGTAATGGAAAAGTGTTTTAATTTCCCCCTGACATTAAGGTGTTGTGCCTCATAGGCATGTGGTGGCACATTACTCGGCGCCTGCTCTATGGCTTTGCCATTGCCCCCCATGTTCCACTTAAACACTTCAATCACAGCAAAAGATCAAAGGAGCTGTTAAACTAATCAAGTGGAGACACAAGAGATGAAACTCTCCCTGTATTCAGTGTTTTTCCTATTAGCACTCTCCTTCTCTCTTACTCTCTCTCTTGCTCCCCTCCCATAACCCTATTAACGAACACTGTAAATTCAAGGAGGAGGTCTGCTGGCTCAATTGTCTGCAACATATATAGAGCAAACAATGATCCTAAACAAATGGGGATGTATTCTCTATGAGCTGCATTATTGAACAAGGAGCGACAATCATCTTGGGAGTGTTCTACCTCTGCAGTGCTTTACGACAGGGAACAACAATTTCACCACAATCATCTTCTTCACTATACTCATACAACCTGTATATTAGTAGTAGTAGTGTAGTACCTGTATACTAGATAGACATATAATTTACTTATAGCTATTATTGGTGATAGCTCCATTAAAACAGAATGTGTTTAGTTCTGCAACAACCAGTAGTTACGTTCGCAATTGCATCAGATCAAAAGAACGCATGTGCTTTCTAGTATTATTAAATTTGAATGACACAAATAAAGCCATAGGCAATAATGGGCACAATGAAATGAACATATCTGACAGTAATACATTCATAGAATTTTGATCTATATCTGCTCCAAGATAGCAAGCTTAAGAAGTTGCATAGTGAAAGATTTCCTCTGTAAAATAACCTACTGTAAAAAGACAAGACCCAAACTGAATTTAAAGCTGTGTGGTTTCATAATAAAACACTTTGAGGTTGAAGGACAGTCTATAGCGGTCCTTAAGAGTCCATACTCCAGCTTAATAACACCCCTGCACAGACCCTGTGCCACTTTTCACTAGCTCTCAAAAGGCTGCCATATTGGATAATAACTTGTTATCAAGCAGCTGAAAAGAGGTACGTCTTGGAGAGAAAGGTCAGGTGGTGAGCTCCCTTTTATTTTCTCCCCGAAGAAAACAATCTCAGAGATCTAACACATCTCATTTGCTGTTAATTCAAAAAAAAAGTTTAATAGGGGTTTTAAGAGCCACAGAAATTTAAAAAACAATGAAAAAAAGAACACGCAACCATTTGCAGCCCTAATCCAAGCTTAATATAAACTAGACTGAGGTTCAGTAATTCTCATGAACTCCTGAGTGTTATGCTACATTTAATAAAGCAGGAGATATGCTTTGTGTAAATCACAAATGCTGCAGGCCATTGCTTTCGTGCGCAGGAGCACATAATGACATCTTTAAACATTGTCCTCTTTTGAGAGCTTCATCAAACCCAGATTCATCATTTGTTTCAAGTGTGACCTATATACTGATATCTTGTGCCACATGTAAGAGTTCCCTTTGGTTTAATGCAGGGATGTAATGTACTGGAAAAAGGGTTAATTTGACAGGTCTTTACATTTTCAATCACTAATTAAGTAGTTTAATTTAGGAGCCTAAATAAAGCAAACAATCAGTGAATATATGCTATTTCAGAAATAAAGCTCTGCAGCAGAACTGAAATGAAGCAATTAATGGTGAAAAACAGAATCTCATTAGTTTAATGGGGAAATTACAAAATAGAATATTGCCTAGGGTGTTTTTTATGCCATTGTCCATTTGTTTGTTTTACTGATGATAAATGTGGCTGCATGAATAATATGACCACAATTCTTCTTTGTATTTTTAGCAGGTTTCTTAACTCTGTAATCATAATTGCAACATTTGTTCTATTATTAAATGGTGTCCGGATGAGATTAAGTCATTCATGAAACATTTCAAACACTCAGCTACTGCATGTCTAGCTTTCAGGAATGGTCTTCCATCCTAAGATAGAAAAGACTGAGAACAACAATTAAAAGCAAAAAAAGTACATAGAAGAAGGAGAAGTTTCGATCTGATTACAGAGGAGGGAAAGCAGCTCCTGACAAGTCACATAAACTCTTTGGAGCCATGCTTTGAGTCTCCTTCTACCAGTCCTTTCACAAGGAAGTTAATGATGCTGGCAAGAAGATGAATCACCTCAGACAGCACACAGAGCAGCTCTGACAAGTGAGCACCGGCGAGTCTGACACCTGCAAGTACCAGAAGAAAGACTAATAGTCATGTCAGCTGCTACCTGTAGAGTTGAGCTATGTCTGTCTGTGCTGAAAGAAACTGTCCCTCTGATTGTAGGTGAAAAGCAGCCTGAGGGATATGGCTGGCTGGACTTTAACAAAACATAAAGTCATGTAGGCCAATAAGAAGAAATGCTTTGGGACTTTTATAAGAGATTTTTGAAAGTAGTTTCAGGGGAAGTACTTGTGTCATGTATGCTCATTTTACTATATTCTTTTTGCTAAATTATGTATTATTTATTAGCTTATAAACAAAGTTTGGCAGCAATAAAGGCGAGCAGCCTCTTGTAAATGAGACCCTGTTCTGTAGATTCACCTTATTTGCACTGCTGAAAAAAAGAAGGTAGAGCTATGTTTTGTGCATTTTATATCTTTCAGCATCATGCATGATAGATTGGTAAACATAATTGCGCTCTAGTTTATCTTCTTCAACCCTACTGTCCCTCATAGCAAGTGTACAACCCACAGAACTTTATTACATGCCTTATTATACAGTATTTTCCAGAGAAGATTCAGTGTAGTGGAGATTACTGAAGATAAAACCTTTTTTCATAGCATACCAAGTGTGTCAGGCTGAAAAATGTGGAAATGTACATAAATTGATGTAATCATGCAGGCATAGAAATGATGGCATCTTGGATTTTAATGCTTCAGTCAGTGTAAGCATCACACATAGATTCAGTGAAGTGTTGAAAGAACAAGATTCAGCTACAAAATAAGCAATGCTGTCAGTTGGTGTGAAAAAGTGTTTTTCTAACTTTACTTAAGGGGGAATTTAAGACGAAACCCTGTGTTTAAGAGATTTTTAAAGTCATATTACAAGCTTGTGGTTACTGAAGTCCTTACATGAAAAACAGTTCATTCTAGCCAGTTGTTGCTGTCTGTTAGCAGTTGTGTTTATTCATTTTTTTCCAGTGGGGGTGAAGAAAAACAATCTAACAGGTACACAGCCACTACAAATTAACAGCATATAAAATTGTCATGGCAATATTATAATTCTATTGGAGCTACATTTCTGACTTGCTAATGAATATAAGTTCTAATGTTACTCTTTCTTTAGCTCTTTAACAGTTTTGGACTCCACTGACTCCTGAGCTATATCTAGATGTGTAGCTGCTATTTGCTGTACAATGTTCAGTCCGCCACTTTGTATCTTAGTCTGCCATTTGGTGCTGGGCAGGTAGTGTGTAGTGGGTTTATCAGAGCCCATGGGGAGTCAATGAGCGCTTTAAAGATGCAAACATACAGAGCTGTAGTAATTCTGGTATTAGTGACTCCTTTAAAATTACATTACATAGAGTAAGTTCATCAAATTTTGCCAGAAATTTCAGTACAGAACTTTCTAATCAATTGATGTAAATCAGTGTATCCTTAGCATAATTTCCTGTTAGTGCAACATTTTCCAGAGTATGAGCAGAGCCGACATACGTTTTTTATGCTCCCAATATTTGACTTGTTGTGTAACATTTTATTCATCAAAGACGAAGGACATGTAATGACTGTCAAATTCTTTGTCCATGATAAACCAAAACGCTGCAGTGACAGATAATTCAAAACAGGGAAGCGTATAAACAGTTTGCGGATTCTGCTTTTGCCTTAACTGTGCTGCTTTATCCAGCAACTTTTATACATGTGATTACATCTTATCTAAGTGCCTAAATAGCATACTACAAATATGACTACAGTATGCATTATAGTATAATAAAGAATTGGTTCACAACCCAAGTATTAAGAAATATATATTTGTACATATACAAAATATAGTTTAAGACATGTATGATCGTCTGACTGTTTGAGTTTCTCACAGATTTTTTTGTGATGTTGTCACATTCTCAGATCTCAGCAATTAACTTACAGTCATACTTATAGAGCTATTTTATCATTACTGATTAGAATGATCAGAGAATGAAGGCCAAATCTATGAAATAAGACCCACATTTGCATAAACCAAGATGATCCACCATATCATGCAGTATAACAATAATACATAAACAGAGATGCAATTAAAAAGGTTCGATGAGGTCTTCACTTGCAAGGGTCATAATGAGTAGTGTTATATGTATCAAAATATGTTTTCATGTAAAATCAAAAAGTAGTCAGAGGAGCAATTGTTATTGCAGCTGACTATTGTTCACCTGCAGATGCAGAGAACAGAATAGAATAAAATAAAAAATGTGTGATACTGACAATGTCAAATATAATACTATATTTGTATATTTGTATTCTCAGTACCTCAGTATCAATAATGTGACAAGATGTGGCGCTGGAACAGTATTCAGTCTAAACGTGAATGATGTCTCTAAGAAGGCAAGCAGATAAATGCACTCATTGTTCATTTTTACTAAACAGTTGAATAAGATGAAGAAAAGGTAACATTTAAGTGACTTAGTTATCTCTGGCAATATCTTGTATCATATAATATATAGTATATCTCACAGCTCCAAGTTAAAATACTACTTTTCTTCTGTACTGTGGTTTTCAATGTAAAAATTCAACACTAAATCCCTCCTGTAATTTTAAATCAATGCACTCCTCGGGCTAAGCATAACCTTTTCAATATCAGTAAAACTGAGGGAAATGATCCAACTTTAGAAACAATTTCAAATTGTTATAAAGATATTTAGTTCCTCGTTCCATGTGAATGTGTAGGTAGCATGAATGAATAATTGTTAATGTCAGCTTTATGGCTATGTCAGTTAAAATAAAAAGAAATGCCCTCTGTCACAAACTGAACCTTTAAAATTGTCCAGTTTTATAATTATAATTCAAACTAAACTGAAACCTTTTTGCAAAACTAAAACTAAATCAAGTCATTCAAATAATAACTAAATTACAAGTGAAACTCAAATTGTTGTCAGAGCCATGCAACACTCCCTGCCCCATGAGCAGGAAACATCTGGCAGAAATGTTTTGCTTGCTCAGCAGCTGAGTTATATTATTGGTATAATCCACTCATAGTCCCTAACTGGTTTGGGATGACACTTAATGGCAAAACGACCACACAAAGATGCAGATTGAGACAGAGGGCTGGTTTCCTTGGCGATTTTCCTGCTTCAGCGGGCATGTGACCTCGCCTCTCTTGGGACTTTACACTTGATGTTTCCCATTTGCTCGCTAAAGAGGCAACATTTTCTGGACAACTTTCATCAGGTCATCTTTGTCCAAGCAAGTGCCTTTTAACTTTATCAGCCTTATCACTCCGTCTGCTTTTACTTTCAAGCTCTTAGTGGCATTATCACAAACACACACACACACACACACACACACAGTCGTTGTTGTGCAATGTGTTCATAACAGGAGTGACTGGGCATGCACTCAAATATGCTGGGTTTGCTTTCAAATTGCCAAACCACACTAATATTACTTTGAATACAAACATATATTGACATCAATAGGCAGCACCCCCCTCTGTTTCTGTGGCTTTTCCTACAATTATTTTGATGTAACCATAACATGTTCTAAAAAATAACCTAAAATCTTTCTTATCAGCACAGATCAGGACACAGCACTCTACTAATATTGACACAACCAGCAGTCTCAAGTTAGCTGCAGTGGGTTGCTTTTGGCTCTTTTCAGTATTTTTGATATGACTTACCAGTGTGTTTTTTTATATATTTTATAAAAGACTCAAGCCTGAACCAAACTGATCCAACAAAACCATGAAACAGACAGTCACAACCACTCTGTGACAGTCCGGTTTTATTAACATTAGAGGCTGTCATCACAGCTAAAATCACAGCCATGTGTTAATGAGAAAGTTCTGCGTGTATCATCTTTTAAAAAGGGAGCCATTATCAAAAGTGGTAAAACAAATGTGACAGCCTCAAGAGCGTCCTTTCTCCCTGGACCCTCGTAATGTCCCCACAGGGATGGTGTGATGAACGATTCAAGGCCAGCTCTGGCCCAGGGATGCTCCACTGAACCATGCTTTGATCTATCATCCGGCCTTCCCATATTAATGATGAGGTCACAGCGTTGAGGGTCACGTCATTGCTGATAAAAGCGCAAAGCCTGCTATTTGTTATGAGCCCAACTTGACTGATCATAACTCTTTTGATGAAAGGGAACATGATTTCACACCCCCGTGCTGTCACACCCAAGACATGCCCGTATTCCTCATAACATAATGTCGTTGGAGGATCACAGTGAATGAGCCCTATCATAGTCAATATAGAACTAAATGAAGGAGTTGTTATCACTCATAGGAGTTTGCGACTGAGAGCCTGCTGATTTAACACATGTACTTACTGTATGCACTATTAAAAGTTTGTAGTTTGTGCTTTTTGTAAGTTGCTACTGTAGCTCAGAGCCCAGAAGGCATCTGACTGAGGGGGTGGCAAAAACACTTTCAGCCTCATGAAGTTCTGATTTCAGAAAAAGATATTCTACTTTGTTACAGGCTGTAGTATCAAAAAGTGAATTGCAGGTGCATATTTTAATGCTTTCCAAGACCCAGGTTACTAGAAGATATCAGCTTAATATGAATTTTGATTTTAAAGACAAAAGACAAAACTTATGATACAAGAACATAAAGAATATTTCTGGTCCATCCAACTTTCTTCCTAGTTTCATGGTTTTTGACATCAAGCTTATCAGCAATGATGGCATTGCACGCTAATTTCTGAGCTGGCAACAATATTGCTAAAGAGAAGTCTCTTATATAGAGTTTTAAACATCATAGACAAAAACAAAGGGAAACAGTAAAACATCCATCACAGTTCACTGACCAACTTCCTTTAACTTGAACTATACTTTACTTTACTGTCACTGAGCATGCATTCACAGTTTTCCTGTGCAATTAGTGGTTATCACTGACATGGTACACTAACCTTCACATAAGTCATTTAAATAATCAGTTGGCTAAACAGTTGGCACATTTGCAACCTTTCTAATCGGTTGCCCTCTCCTGACGCTTTTGTTGCAGTGCTGCTGTTCTCAGATCTCAGCAATTACTTTGGTGAGAATAATGTTGTCATAACCAATACAAAAATGTGTCCAGTGAGTAAATCACCTTTGCAAACACTGCTACATAATACAGTAGGGTTGCTAAAAATATTTGTCATATCCTTGTTCCTTAGTTTTAACTTGTAAGTGTTATTAACCTTTGCCAATGCAGCTTTTCTGTGTATTGCATTTTTTCTTTAATGTTCTGTTAAATAAATGTGCAGTGCTTTTGACTGATGTTGCAGCAGTGTGAGCACAGATGATTTGGCCTCTTTGGAGTTCTTTCAGACGTCTCATGATGCTTGAAAAACTCACTCACTGTTTGCTTCTAGCTGACAAACGCTGATAACTGGCATTCAACCTCATTTGACCCACTTTAGAAGCAGCCACTATAAATGTGATTAAGTTACTTCAGTCCTTTTTCATGAAGCGTTTCTCAAAATATACATTCATACAGTGACATATTGCAATTTACTGAAAACTGCCACTCTCTTCCTTCTCTGTATGTAACTGATTAACACACTTTCAGCTTTTGATAATAATATGATAAAATTCAAATGTATTAAATCTGTATAAATGTATTTCTAACCTGTATTTGCATGGCTCCCTTGACTGAAATTCAATTTTTAAAAAGTGCAGAATATACCAAGCATGTATAAAGAAACTTCTCACATATGATTAGAACGTCACTAGCATTTCTGAACTGATATTTATTCTGTGTATTTAACTTTTTGTACCTTAATATGAGTCAGTGTTTGGGCTAAAATCTGAAACAAAGCATTTAAACCCAGGATGATGCTGATAAGAAAAACACTAAGAAACAGATAGTGTATTCATACTTATGAGCGTAGTACTTAGAAGCTTCTTATACACCATTTTATAATGTTTGTAATCACATCCCTCATATCAGAGTCAGATGACAATGACTGCCTGTTGTCATAATTTTGGCCATGACTGTGTGTGTGTATTTGTGCTGTGACATGCAGCAGTGTACCTGTACCTGTAGTGCCTGCAGTAAGAGGCTCCCTGTGGTCGGCTCTCAGTCACTTCACTGACTGTCCCTGCCAACATATGGCCTCATCCCCAAGAAATCAGATCTCATTTGGATTGGTAATGAGATCTGCTGGACAGTCCTGGCTAACTTCAGCATTTTAGGTGAGTAAATCAACCTCAACTTTGGGCAAAACAAGTATTGGTTTAGTGTTGAATAGGATGTGTCCAAATAACATTCTGACGTTGAGTGGATGATCCTGAATGAAGATGGACAAAGTTAAAACTTGGTGTAAATACAGCAGCGGTCAGGAGCTAAATAACTTCAAAAGCATTTCCAAATCAGTTTTTAATATGATTTTATATTGTGCTAGTTTGCCCACTTCCTGCACGTCATATAGGTCTATCACCACCCAAGGGTTCTAGGTAACTGTATCTAACGTATTTGTTAAAATAAAGAAAATGCTGTGCAGAAACAACATTGTGAGAAAAAGTCATGTTACCATTCAACTGTTTATTAACATGTATGTTTTTACAGAGTGAGGGAAATGTTTTGAACATCTAAAAATAACATTTTTATCAGGAAGCTGTGAAGTACCTGACAGCTAAATGATTTGTTTTGCATTATAAGCTTCCTGCACCCTTCACTTTCCCCCCTCTTCCTGTGGATGGAACAGTAGGTCAGGTAATATTTGAATGCTGGTGTTACTTAGTTTGTAAATGAAAGGATGCCCGCAATAAGTTCTCTAATGGCTTGCTGTGAATGTCAGCAGGGACAATCAATTAAACTGTGACATAGCACTCTGACCCAGACAGGCATGCTTTCCAATTAAGTGTATGTCATCTAAAGGGATCATTGCAATTTGTACACATTAACTCGTTCATGTTTGGTATATTCAAGAGTATTATTGAGAAACACACACCTTCCATGGAGCTACTGTACAAGAGAGGCCATTATCAGCAGCTTATGTTTCTATGTGCATGCAAGCTTTACCAAGGGCATCAAACGTGGTTGATTCAATAGCCAGAGACAATGTTAAAATGCTACCTGCATCACTTTGTGAAATCAGGCATTACTGAAAATGTCTATCTTAATATCCTTTCCCATTTCTAAACCCTAATATGAACTTTTAATCTACCATAAAAAAATGTGTTCATGGACTGAAATTAAAGCGGGCCATATTTTTTCCCCAACAGTTCTCTGTATTACCTTGCTTAAAGCACAATCATCATACATATTAAACCCTGTCTATCAGATCTACCGTAAACTGCAACCTATTCTCTCATCCATACGAATCTATTGGGGTTCACTGAATGAATCCCAAAGATCAGAGCAATCACTGTCTATGCTGAGTGGCATTCCGCTCTGCACTCTCAGAGTAGCAGCCATGTTCCGCTTCATTTGAGCCTACATCCGGCCAGAGAATGATCTGAGCGGCCAGAGGAGTCTTCCCAGCCGTTTTGTGGGCGTCTGGACGTCCTGGGTTCTTCTGTATTCATTAGCAGGCTAGTCACAGCGGTGCGATGGAGCGTATCCTCTCAGCGGCCCACAGGGACTGTCAGCAGAGTGACGGAGACGGATCGCAGGTGGACCAGTGAGAAGACCTGCCATAGATTAACTCGTCTGCCAGCAGGGGGACTCTGTGGTACCATTTGTTTTCAGCTCAACAGATAATTTTTCTAATTAACCTTTAAATGCATTGCTTGGTGTTTCATTCACAGTGTAGAAACACCACAGAGAACCTGCCGGACTTTTCTTTTAGTCCTCGGCATTTACAAAATAAGACATGAAATAAGACAAAATTAAATTCATATTTAACTCTAAATGTAACAATCAACACTATGCCAGTGTTTGTATCAGCCCACACCCAACACTTTCACACATTTGATTATACTGAACAGCCGCTTCAGAGCTCTGAGAGGGAAAACAACACTCCACTTGACACCAAATACTCCAAATACTAGAAAAAAGGAATTTCAAATGTGTGGTGACAAAATCTGCAAGAGAAAGGTTAAAGGAATTGTTCACCATTTTGGGAACACTTATTTGCATTCTGGCAGTGAGTGAGATGACAAGATTGATATTGCTCTCATGTTTGACTGTTAAATATGAAGCTACAGCCAGCAGCCAGTTACCTTAGCACAAAGACTGGAAACGGGGGGAAAACTAACCTGGCTCTTCGTCATTTGCCTGGCAACAGCTGTGACCAAGAAATAGTCTGACACATAATCCTGTAAAAATTGCCAATGGTTGTTTTTAAATTTTGATTTTTGTACCAATCAAACAAACAAACAAACAGATATAACATGTTAATTAGTGAGCTTTAGTGCTGGTATTCTGGTATTTTTTAACCAGATTTTGAGGCTAGCTGTTTTCCTCTATTTCTGGTCATTATGCTAAGCTAACCAGCTGCTGGCTGTAGCTTTATATTTATATATATTTATATAGTGGTATCAATTTTCTCATCTAACTCTGTGCCTGAAAGTGAATTGCTGTAATTCTCAAAATGTAATTCTTAAGGACCTTTTTATATTTACTCAATATATACACTATAAAGTTTAATTGAAACTAACCAAAGATATTATTTGTTCAAATCACCAGACACCATTTACAGCATGCTGTGAAAGTTTGTGAGTTTGACTTATCTCTCACATAAATCACTGTGACTCAGGACATTCAGTGTCAAACTTCATATTTACCATCAAATGTTGCCCCCAGGGCAAGAGACAACTAAATCCAGAATGGCTATCCCAAAAAGATTTCCCCAAGCCTGGAGAGGTTCATGCTTTAGATTAAAAATGTGTAAATCCATAGCCATCTGGCTCGAGTAAAGGAATTTAAGAGCTGTGTGGATGCCAGCCCGATGCCACTTGGAATGGGCTATTGCTTTCCAAATGGCTCTGGGCTGTGTCCCCTTCCATGTATTTGTGCAATATCATTAGCTTGTTTTCTGTCTGCCCTCTCCTCTTCCCAAAGTTTAAAAAGTATTCTTTTCTCAGAGCAGGGCTGCTTTTTGATAAGGAATCTAAACTAGGTCAAGGACTGAGAATAAAGTCATTGAACAGTAATTAACGCACCCGCCGATGGTACAGTTCAAACTGTCTCCACCATGAGCTTTGAGATAGAAATCCATTCAAGGATTTGGAGAGCCATTGTTTCACTTTCCTCATGAGTAAAATCATTTTGCTATTGTTTTTTCTGGGAAGCCGAGTCTGTAATTAAGAGAGCTGAGTTATTATCAAGCCACTGGAGGGACTGGAGAAGTGCTGCCTGTGCACCTATAATGTGCAACGTCCACTCATTCAAATGAGTGGCAGTATGCTGGAGACAATGTGGTGGCTAAACAACTAGGATGCTACAACTTCTGCCTGGAAACTATTTCAAGTTCGAGTTCTTTTACAAAACACTACATTTCAAGTAGAACAGAATAATCCAATAATAATCTAAAGTAAAGGGCATCAAGCCTGTTAAACTGTTTCAATTAGTTGGGGTTATGTTATTATACCCAATTAAAGCTATTTTAAAAGTTGATTCTGTGCTAATACATATTCTGTGGCTTCCAGATGTATTAGTGGTGTCAAAAGACAAAAGGCGCAAGTCATAGATATGCTACATTGTCTGTGGCTGCAACATAACAGTCTGTGGAAAGTGATATAATAGTAATTCTTATATCAGAGTCAGTTTTACTGGCCAACATAAAATGCCTGTAACTTGGTTTTGTTGTTCCTCATGTAAGGCACATTAAACATAGCATAAAACATAAAGGTTTTATATAAGAATTTAAGTTTGAAACTGTACTCTGTTGCCGAACCCAGCCGCTGCAAAGAAGTTTGGAAAGTCGGGAAAGGAAAAAAATAAACAGAAATATATGCAGATCTGGAGAACAATATGTGAACTAATATTCTCACCAATGGGACCACCATTGCCTTGTGAAATTCATAATCCCTCTCTGTAAGAAGATGATATTTGGCAGCCACCTCCATCTACTGTAACATTGTGCCTGTGGTCTTTTTGTTTCTTTAGGAGAGCCTCTGGCTGAGCATTTGAAGTTTTTAATCTGCTGCTCCAGAGACTAAGGTCACCTTTCACTATCCTCCCCTCTCACTCTTTTATTTGCTCTTGCTTAGTTCTGGCAACTACGCTATTTCACACACTATTAAAAGAAATCTGCTAATGCAAGAGCGAGGTCCTTGGCTTGTGGAATGGAAAATGATGGCATTTCTGAATTCTGTCTCTCTAAAAAGACCCTAGGCATCTTGTGCAGGGTTTATGACCCTAAGATTAGTCACTTTTTAGAGCTGGATGTACTGCCTTGGGCTATTTCTGCCAGAAACTGATTTTCATATTGATGTGCGGCGTTGAGCCCTCTCCAGTCCACATATTGGCTCATGCATCACCTGGACTCTGCAGCTGTCAAGCCTCAGTGATAGCAAGTGAAGCAGACAATTCCTCTGTTAATAAATAAACAAGTGAGACACTGCTAGTACATATTATATTCCTGAGGCTCGAGGCATCCAGCTACGCACCACACATTTCATTACCATTAACATTGCATGATGTTCAATCTCAATTTTATCCTGATTTCCTTTCACAAAGCATAATTATGACATTGTTATGGATTACTTGCACACCATCAACAATGCTAATGAATAACTATACACTAGGACCACATTTTGCACTGCCACTGACAGTTGCTCACCAGGGCACATTTGTGTTCATTTAGCTTTGCTTTTTAAGCATAAAAAAATTGAATAAAAGCTATACATAAAAATTTGAAACCTTTTATTCAGCCCTACTCATACTATTGTAATTCTTATTCTTTCACACATGTACATCTAGGTCACTTTTGTATGGACAAACTACTGACACGAGCAACAGTGAGAGTACTTTAAAAACATGCAATATATTTTATACTACTGGCCTTTTTACCCTGTTGTCATGGGAGAAAAGAGCAGTTGGGGAATTACATGGAGCAGAGCTTTGCATGCATTACACAGTAGAAGACCAAGGAGAGATTATCCAAGGCCAGATGTGTCTCTCTCCAAGGAAAAAACATGCCGTCCGCTAAGAAGCAGCCATATCCTGGCGATGGTAAGCGTCAAGCAGCAGGGCGTCACTGGTCGGCTGTCTGAAGCATCATGCCGGCTGTCTCTGAATATGCAAGATTTCAGGTTTAGGAAGCGGTCGCCTTTTAATGTTGTCGACGCATCATCCATCATACTTAGACAAACATTTACCAAGTTGACTGATTGACGGTAATGCAGAATTAGCCTCTGTTTGCTCAGAGGCAAATGTCATGCCTGTTTATGCAGTTCTGGGGGGGGGGGGGGGGGGGGGGGGTTTTAAAAAAAAAAAAATTTCAATAATAAAAAAATTTTGCACA
>JAVQJL010026316.1:0-38133 GCA_036024295.1 Nannoperca obscura | reverse complement strand
AAGTTGCTTATCGTCACTTTTCATGCACCTGTAATTGTCAAAAAGAGAAACATTAACAGAACCATGTGATGTTGAAGTGTCAGCCTGTACAGCAGTAAATTGGAACTTCATATATATATAAAAAAAGGGCTGAGATGGAAGTTGTCAAGTTTATTCATTTTTATTAAGCAATACTGTTCATTTACATTCCTCCTCTTTCTCCAGTGTAAATTTTTTTATTCAATAAATTTTCTTTTTCAAAATCATACGGAACATGGTGAGATCCCTTATGGACTCATGAGTAGCATTCATCTGATCAGGGAACCAAATAAAAACAAAGAAAGGAACACAGCATTAAGATCTGACAGGGGTAACGGGTGAACTCTACTGTGCCTTTGACTACACCCCTCTGTAAACTAAAGACACGACAAGTCCTCTGCATACATTAACGATAAAACTCAAGCAGGTACAAGACAGACATTCTTCTGTTTGTAAATCAAAAAGGGGAGGGGGGATAAATCACTCTGGTGAGGGTTTTCCTCACGCAGGGATTGGTCACAACAGATTTTTTAACAAAGTGCTTGATTGACCGCTCGCTTTACAGAGGACACAAGTTTGATCAAACTGCAGCTTTCAAACGGGAAAATTAAATTACAGCTCATCAGATTTTTCCGGAGGAAAAAAGACCAACTCTACACATACAAGCTAAAAATGGTAATGAGGTGATGAAAACAGGTCTGATTAATTAAGGCAGGCTTTCTGTAAGGCGTTAAAAAAGTCCATTGCTGTAAGATCTCAAAGGAGTTAGTCCAAAGTGTCTCAGTGTGGCTTTGTGTGAAGACATCATCCTGAGTGCGGTGTGTGTGTGAACGGGATTTCAAAATGTGTCCACCTTTAACGGGTTTTAATGTGCATGTAGGTGTGTGTGTGTTTATATATGCTTTTGGGTTTCTCACACTGCTAAGCTGGGTGCTCCTGGGTGTCCTTGTACCAAACCACCTTTTTTGGAACTGCAAAACAGAAAAAGTACAAACCCATGTCAAAAGAGAAGTTTTTAGGAGGTACATAATAATGCATGCCAGGTGAGTCAATAAGGATTGCCTACCACACCAGTTCCCCACAATAAGCTGTTAACATCAGAGTGCCCGATTGTATACACTCTTAGGTTCTTCAATTTTGTTCCAGCTGACCATCGCACAATAAATGGCTACAAACTAATCAAGCGCTGCATTTACTGTCCACTGGACAATACAGGGTTTTATGTTATATAAATGTTTTCTTCTAATGGTGAGTTAGAATTACACGTGACCATGTGTCATCATCAAAGTAGCTGCAAACAACTAAACCTAAACTGTACCTACGAGGACTCGATTTTCAAAGGTTGTAGATCTATTTAATGCACTTAGATAAGTGGAAGTGGTTTCCAAAATAGACAAAACTACAAAATATTGACATGTTAACACTTCTAAAGGAGCTGAAGCTATTTCCACAACATTTCAAACACCACTGCATCAGAGGTCCTATATTCTGATAAGCAGCGTGACAGCACTGATTGTTTACTCTTGCTGCTTTTGAAGCATTTTACCCCAAAATAAATCTGTTCAGGCCACGAAAAGTTGGTTCCCAGTTGGAGCCAAAAACTAGCAGGTTTTTGTCAATCTGAAGTGCGAACTGTGACGACATCAGTGGGCGCGTCGTATTCTACAGGTTAAAAAGGCAACAATAGTCTATGATCTGCTTTGGCAACAGTCTTCTACGTCTTTTTATTATGGTCCACGCTTGTTTTTTGATTTGAAAAAAATATCTGTAATAACAAAACAAACGCTTGCTGCTACGGTTTACTTCCATTGTGAATTGTGCAACAGTCTCCGTTGATGATGCCTCCTTGATTATTAGAATATTTCCACTCTGAAATGGAAACGTGGGATGGTTCGCTAGATAGCACCAAGGTTTTAAGAATCCTAAATGGAACCAGTTCAAGAACCAGCGCTCATTTGAGTCAACGTACCTTTTTTCTGTTTGTTACAGATAACATTCCACTCTGAGGAGAGAGAAAGAGTCATTGTTAGAGATAATGCACTGAAATGACAAATAAAATATGGCACTGTCTTCAAAACTGGTCATAGCACTCACCTCTACTGTGATAGTTCAAAGCCTCCACTAGATGGCGACAACTAAGTAGCAGCTTCCCGTTGCTCTCGTCCACCTCTGGCCGTGTAGTGGGGGTGAAGAAGGTAGCGACTGGAATGGGCGTTTCTTCGGGAGGCTGGACTGTGAGAACTGTCTCGAAATGTAGGTCCGCGGGCTGTTCAGCGTCTGCGGGCTGTGGGGGGAGGGCGTTGGCAGTGGGGCGAGTGCTGGAGCCCTCAGTGGCCGGCCTCGCCTCGCTGATGAAGCTGAGACCCCACTGGTTCTGTAGCAGCACTCCGATGGCGGGGCGGTCCTCCTCCAGCGCTCCACTTGCTGCTCCCGCCTTCACTTTGGAGGCGTAGCTGACGGCAGGCTGCAGCTTGGCGGGGCTGTCCTGCACTGGGAAGGCAGGTGGGGGCTTGAGCAGTGACAGACTGTCCTCCACCCACCTCTCCTTTTGGTTAACCTTTCGCGGCCGCTCACTTGCTCGGCCGACCCCTTTCTGACTTTCTCTGCGGAGGCTGCGGCCTTTGTGCTGCTGGCCCTTGCGTTCTTTTTCCCTGCGGAAGCTGAAAGTGTGAGTGTGTCCGGTTCCGATCAGGTCGCTTTCGGGTGAAAGCTGTCTGGGCTGTTGGTCGCTTCCAGAGATGCAGCCCCCACCGCCACCGCCTCCACAGTTGCCGGAACCGGGAGACAAGCGTCGGTTGCGAATGTGTGGCTCGGAGTTGGTGGCTGAAACTAGGACTGCTGGGTCACACAGGGTATCGGACTCGCACACAGTGTTGTTGGCTTCCCATGTACCTGAGAGAGAGGTGTTGGCATGTTGGTCAAATATCAGCTGTTGTCACATGCTGTCTGAATATACTCACATCTGCATGTATGAGTTCTGGTTCGTAGTCTGCCATGTGATACCATGACAGTGGAGAACATTAACATTTGGACTAAGCTTTAAAAGAAAAATATATATATTCAACTGTAAAAACCACAAATCACCATTCTGCTCTTATTTGACAACATTCTTGCCTCACCCACTTGTGTCCAAACAAGTGTCTCACACTTTGCACATGGATGTTTCACATAAAACTTAAGATTAGGCAGAGCACTAGTATTGATGACATGGTGGAACAGTCGGAGCAAAACATCTCATATGAAGCCTTTGCAGCAGATTGTAGAAAAAGAACATTTCTAAACCCCAATTGTCTAGCGAGTGTGTGAATCAACAAAAATATTGATTTATCCATTCATCTTTGAACTCATTTATTTAAAAAAAAAAAGAGCCAACAATCTGAGGTCTCAGTGAGAATGCTTATTGTCTCTTGTTAATTGTACATGGAATGTGTTTGAATTTTGGAGTGTTGGTCACTCACAACAAGCAACATGAAAACTTAGAATATGGTGAGAAATTCCCAAGTTGGGAATCTTGAGTCCAAGAGACATTTTCTAGACTAAATGATCAAAAAAAAATCTGACTCATCAAAAATGAAAACAATAGTTGGAAGCCTATGTTTTTTTTTTACATTAGTAAAACAGTAAAATGTGGAATTACTGGAATACATTACTAAGTATTGCTGGTAATAGCCTATCGCAGCTTTCAATACCTGTCACCATATACTTCTTACTGTACCAATGTTACACAACAATCTGTGTACCATTCAGCGACACGTGATGGCTCATCGTGAAAAAAAAGAATGACTGGTTAACTAACTATTGACGGGAAGGATGACTTCTTTTTGTTCTAGCCGAGCAATTTTCTGTTCACATGGTACACGACAGACCGACCTAGACACTTCTGCTTGTAGTTTTTGAAAAGGGCCGGTCAACTGAGAATACTTCCTCGGTGACAAAAAGGGTGAGACTCCCAACAGGTCCTTTGTTGAGTTACAGAGCTTTAGGGGATGCAACACTCCTTACGATCGGACTGGATCGTGTGCCCGCTCTAAAGAGCCTCACAAGAAAAGTGTTGATTACGTTAGTTTACCAATCCAAGAAAACCGCCTCATACACCGAGACAGAAATTTCCAGAAACTACCTGACTGTAGCGTTACATACTGTAGGGTCACTAGCTAAAAGAGTAACGTGGCTGCTTTATTACAGTCTCTTCGGATATAACATGCTATGATTCGTGTATGCAAATGTTGGCTATTACTAAGACAGAATAAGCTATGAGCCAGCGCCGGTGTTAGCAAACTTTAATTAGCCGCGTCATGGTGCGGCGCATTAAACTCGATGGTTTTATTTATCTGCCGTTACGGCATGGTCAATCTAGTTCAACAATACATCAAAAACAACTGTCGTCGAACAGAAAGCTTAATTTGACGCATGTCAGCCCAAGTCAAAGTTTCGTAACCCCCATTCAAAGCGGCTAGCGGGTTGCTGTCGATACCGCTAGCACAGTAGCTAACGCCGTCGGCAAGACAACAAAATAACACCTGAAAGTGGGGAACTTCGGTCAGATATGTCAGAAAGTTGTACAAACTTACCTGTTTTGATATGCATTTCTTTTCGTTCAATGTGTCGTTGAAGCTAAACCGTTTAGTAACTTTTGTTTACAGCGTTGAGATAACGACGGCTCGCAGGATGAGTAGTGTGTGTGGCCACCCGGAAGCGACACAAGAATGTGGGTGGGACAGGAAGTTCCTGCAGATAAGCGGTCCGGCGGGAAACTTGGAGGGAATTTTAATATATAATCCAAACTATAATTATTACCCATGTGATAACAGTAATATTGTTTTGTGGTTATTTGTGTAAACTCATTTAAACAACTATCAAGACAATCAAAGTATGGAGTGGGCAAAATTGAGACAAATCAGACTTCAGATACTCATATGCATATGTCATATAGTGTACACTGTACAGCAAATACTGTGCCTAAAAATGTAATGTTCCTGTTCTGTACACAGATGAGACAGCCACATTAGGGGACTTACATACAATATGATGCAAAAGTAGCAAATGGAAGCATATAAACGTGTGACTACTTGTTTAGGGAAGTCAACTGAGCTGTACCAAAGTAAAAATATGTATTTTATCTCCAGATTCAATTAATTTAAAAATGTGGTTCCCCACCTGAGTGTAGGGACACCAGAGGTTCATGAGATTATCAACAGATTAGGAAAGATGGTACAGTTTTTAACCTGACTTTTTATGACATTGTTTTTTTGAGAAATGAGACATATATTACCTCCCCAGGACTCTACAAATGATTTAAAGTGAATAATCAGAGTATCTATGGTGGAACTTTTCCAAACACATGCAATGTGTGTAAAGAGGGATCGTTGGGTCTGTGTGTGTGGAAGTTGGTCTCGATCTGCTCCATGCGATAGAGTGCCCTGAGATAACTTTATTATGAAATGGCGCTATATAAATAACATTTAATTTAATTTAATTAAAGAAAAAGACCCAAAACATAACTATTTAAACAAATGTGGTCTGTTACCACTTTTGACCTCTAAAATATAAATTTGCTGGAAATTACTGCTCAGTGCAGCACTGTTTGTACTATATGTCATTTCCTTGATCCACAGCTCAAACGTAGTACAAATGTCCCACACTCATACAACCGGTTCAGTCTAAATTACATTCTCATTAGGAAGACTGGGCTTTAGACAGTGCAACCTTGTCAACCATAAGCCTTCTTCAGTGTGCTCTTAACTCTAACAGCCTGTTTACATGACTGACCCGACCAGCAGTCATGAGATGATCTAATTTCATGTTCAGAGTGGTCATCATGGATGTAGCGAACGAGACAATGTGCTCTATACTAGTGTTGAAAGTGTTGCTTTCATATTCTATCAGTCTTGAGTGGATCACAGAGATACTGCTCTTGAACTTCATTCCTTTCATTGTTTTCTTGCATGTGACATCACATATTCTTTAATCAGTTCACACAGAAACCTGCAATAAGTCACACAGTGGATCTAATAACACTGCTGTTTTAATATCAGCACGACATCAGCAAGTTATTTCCAGCGTTACTCAGATGAATTAATGAGCTTTCAGCAATCACAATAAACAGGAAAAGTACAGAAAACTCACCTTGGATATATGAGCAGTCCTCTGATGCCACAGGTTGATCAATGGAACCATCTTTAAAGGCTTTGGCCTTCTCTCCCCTTTTCACAGTTCTGTGTGATCCCTCTCTGCTGTTAGTCTTTTGCATTTTGTCCTCCCACCTTTTGATAGCTTTTTTTTTTGATCATTTGTATTTTGCTTGCCTTGTTTTCCTTTACCTTGGTCATATTTCTTTCTTTGCGCTTCTCTAAACCAGAGACTTTACTTTCTGCCTCGATTTCTCTGCCCTTATCGCTACCATGAATCTTCATTTTCTTTGGTTCCCCTGTGGACACGTTGGCCTCTTTTCTGGTCCTGTATCTCTCTGGAGCTCCCATTGTCCTTTCCTCTCTGCTCTGTCCTGCTCTTTGACTTTGCTTGGCTTTATCACTTTTCCCACACTCTCCTCTCTTGCCACTGTCCTTCAGATTCTCCACCTCCTCTCTTTGATCATTTACCTTTTAAAACGTCCTTACTATGACCCTAAATGTTATCTACCACCTCTGCCTTCCCCTCCTATTGTTTTAAATAAAACAGATTTTCAGTGGAGTATTCCTTTAATAAGTTCAAACGTCATTCCTGGACTGTTTCTAGGCACCATCAACATCTCAGACAGAACAAATGTATGAAGCCATGTTCCTGTCCTTCCACTGGTTCTCTGCCCAGTGTCGAATGTCCTGTAACTTGTTCATTTCAAGCAGAGGCTGGTCATGTGTGATATTCACCACATAAAAAATATAATAATGAAAGTATTAAATTGATGAACGTTTTTATTTTGAATGTCAAAGCAACAATCATCACCTTCTAATAAATTCATAAATTTGCTGCGGACAGCTCAAAGAATCAATGACTCCACAACTATACCCTTCTCCATGTGTGTGCGTGCGTGTCTCTTGAGCCTCGTAGACGTTGAGAAACTCTTCTTACAGAACAGACAGCTGTGCGGCTTCTCCCCGGTGTGTGTTCGGACGTGCATGTTGAGGTCGGAGGAGCACCTGAACCTTCTGTCACAGTAGGAGCAGGGGTACGGCCTTTCTCCTGTGTGGTTGCGTTTGTGGAGGAGGAGCTCACCAGAGGTGAGGAAGGTCTTCCCGCACTGGGAGCACTGGTGGGGCCGTTCCCCTGTGTGAGTGAGGTTATGCCGGACGAGCGAGGTCGACTTGGCAAACCTCTTCCCGCACCGCGTGCATGCAAATGGACGCTCTCCTGTGTGCGTGTTGAGATGTTCGCTCTGAGCTCGCTTGGTTTTAAAGCTCTTCGGACACTGTGGACAACCGAACGGCCGGAAGTTACTGTGGCTGCGCTGATGCCTCACCAGCTCTCCATGTGTAAGGAATGTCTTCTCGCAGGTGGTGCAGAGGTACGGCCTCTCGCCTGTGTGGATTCTTTTGTGGCGTGTGAGGCTGGCCAGCTGGGTGAAGCTCTTGTCGCAGCAGGAGCACTGGAAAGGCCGCTGGCCGCTGTGAGTCAACAGGTGCCGGTTGAGGATCTGGAGCTGCGTGAAGCTCTTTCCACACTCGGTGCAGGGGTACAGACGCTCCCTGGTATGAATCTGCCGGTGCTTGTTCAGAAGCCACACGTGCGTGAAGTCCTTCCCACACTCACATTCAAATGGCCGCTCGCCGGTGTGTTTCATCTGGTGTCTCTTTAGGTCAGATGCTCGGCTATATATCTTCTCACACAGGGAGCATTTGTACTGACGCCTCACCACATGCCGCTGCCTATGCCTCAGCCTCTCCAGGATGCTACTGAAGCTCTCACCACATTTCTGGCATTTGTACTGACCGCCCCCTTTCTCCTCCGCCTCCTCCGCCACTACAACCTCTGTCGTTAAGTCAAGGGGAGGGTTGCAAGTCTGGCCGCAGGCGGTTCGTTCAAAATGAAGCTTGAGCAGCCCCATCTGTGTGAAGCGTTTGCCACACTGAGAGCAGAGGAAGGGTCGCTCCCCAGTGTGAATGCGCTGATGTCTGGTCAGATCCCAAGAGTTCTTAAAGCCCTTCTTACATTCCTCGCAAGCGTACGGGCGCTCGCCTGTGTGTGTCCTCTGGTGACGAATCACATCTGAGGCGCGCGTGAAAGTCTTGCCGCACTCCTGGCACATGTGAGGGTCAGGCCTGTCGTGAATGGGAAAAGGCTTTGGGAACTCTGCGCGCTCGACCTTCTTCACGGGGGCCTCAGCTGCTTCTGCGGCCCCCGGCAGTTTGCTGTACTGCTCAGCGTGGCTGTGCTCAATGTGCTGCAGCAGGTAGGACTCCTGCATGTGGAAGAACGGACACTCAGAGCAGGCAAAGACCTGGGCGGACATCTCCACAGTGGTACCTATGCAAAACACAGAACTGTTTGTTGTGTTGTTGCACGAACATTCAAGTCCCTTTCACCTGAAACCGGGCTGGGTTCAGATACCCAGCTGGGTTCAGATACCAGGCTGGGTTCAGATACCCGGATAAGGCTGTGGTTTCTTGCCTTCACATCTAGGTCTCCCATGTGCCTTCTTCTCACATAGGACCACAATAGGCTGGCTAAATATGAAAACACCTGTCCACACTAGTTATTTTTATAAAGCTCTCTGTCAGACAACTCGATGAGTATAAAATAGTTTTTATAACAGTGTTTCCTACTCTGCTACACTGAGACGCTAACGTTATTAATTGGAGCCATCTAGCAGAGTTTCAGAGGGCGTGGTCCTGTTTCAGAAGCAGGACCACACCTCAACCGAGCCACTTCCAGCATTCCTATAAATATCCAGCTAACCCTCTCCTCCTCTTTCACTCTTGCAAATACTGCACCCCTCCCTCCACCCCATTGCTCTTCCTGTTTCTTCCTTTCCTGAGGGGGCCTCCATCGTGCCTGGGTGCTACGCCGGATTCCTTCCCGAAGCGTCCCCACAAGAGCAAGCAAAAGAACTACAAGCAAGCTTCAAGGCTTACACATCAATCATTTTTCATTAAGAAATCACTTAAACACATCTTGTTGATGGTGTGGTCCTTGCTAGTGAAATCACTGTTTTATGATTGCAAAATTGCCTGTTGACAAAATAAACACACGTAGAAGTTAATGACAACAGCTGTGTCTGAGCAGCATCATTTTCTTGAAGCTCAGTTTTCACCATCCACATAATAACATCACGTACACGTTTTAAGATTCCTCCACTCTGGGGAACGTTTGCAAAAAGCTAAATTTTTAAGAGGAAGATGGCAGCGGACTCTGGACAGAGGGCCAAAACAGAAAACAACAAACGTGTTTTTGAATTGAGTTGGTTTAGTGTGGAGCTGCTCTTGGAGACACCACGTCTGAAGCCTCATTATTCCCAAGACATTATTTACATGTAACAGTTCTTATTTGATTGCAGTTACTTATTAAATAAAAGGTAGGATATAAAACTCAGTACCACTGGGGGAGTGACAGATAGTTCCTGAAACAGACACATTTGCAAATATCAAACGTATTTGATGAGGCTCTGCAGGACGTGCATTCTGAACATCTGACTTAACCCTGTTGTGAAACTGTCACGCCGGTACATGAGCCCACCCACAGGGAAAATGTCCTTGCGGGTCGGTTCACATGAAAGGACAGAGTACATGTTTTAAAGGTTCGACAGTGCTGGAGGAGTGGTGAGCTAGAAGATAAACAGAAGAGCCTGTTCAGTAAGAAAATGGAAAACGTGTCAAAATCAGGTTTGTGCTCTTATTTTATCTGTACACTGATCTTGCAACTTTAATCATTTAACTGGAGATTTATCCAGCAAAACATCACTAAGATGACAGAAAAACACCTTTAAAGTCTTTCTTGCTGCAGTTTATGCACCCGCTATGAAATAAATGTTAATCCTTTTGACTCTTGCACCTTTATCAAATCCAATCAATCCAGTCACCTTACAGGCAGATCCAATGACATTAATCTCAGCAATAAAACTAAATTCTTTAAAAAAACATTTTTATCGTTTTACAAAGGATGCTCAAGTGCCTTCTACAACTTTGTGTTTAGCCAGTAAATGGTTTATAAATTGGTCAGTTTTTTTAAAACATATTTCTTCAAAGTAATTCAAATTAACAGTAAAACGATTTATAGATAATTACAGCCTGTTGCTTTGGTGCGATTGCGGCACAATGAGGCAGCGGGTCTGGTTTACCTTGTGTTCCCAGGTGCTCGAGGCATTTGTGGTGCTGCAGGAGGGACCTCAGGTCATCAGGACTGGAGAGCGCTTGCAAGCAGTCCCTCAGCACAGAGGGCGCAGAGGTCAGCCATGAAACGGTCTGTTCATGGACCAAAGCAAACGAGTTGTCAGCAAGAATGAGGTGCTTCTTCACACAGTCAGTCCAGAGTGAAATGTGACAAAACAAGGCGTATTTCACACATTTCATCCACCATGACTGACGTATAATATTTACTACTAACACTACTAGAATGATAATCATCTGTACTGAAGCCACCAGCGACTACAGCACGACCAATACTGCATTTTTAAGTAGATACAGTTTACGATATATTGGCCAATATTCACTTTATTACATACACATAACATAAATTATTCTATCTTAATTATATTTGTTTATAATGATCGTAGTGAATTTTACATTAAATAGAGAGGCCTATTTGCTAAACACAGCACTCAACATGTTTTTAAATTCTTTAAAAGAAATGTGATCTGATGTGATTTACATTATAACCCTTAATACCCTTTATAACCCCATTATAACATTTAAAAGACGAAATAGAAAGGTTGGGAGGGGCGACGTGAGCTTTGAACTTAAACCATTGTAGTCACACAGTTTACGTCAAATACGTGTGCACAGCGCGTGCTTCAAGTAGTGTCATGTTCCCACCTGGCTGAGGTCTGGCACTGGCAGGAGTTTCTCCAGTTTGGAAAGAAACTCCCACACAAGGAGCTGCATGTCTGTGTCGTAGCTGAGGCCATACTCTGTTGGGAAAACCTCCTGGGGAGAACAAACACTTATTCTAAAAATCTGCGTGACAGTACGAACCAAAAGCAGTTTGTCTTCAAAAAGCCTGCTGGGTTACACGTGAAGCTGCCTTGCCTGGTAAAAATGCGCCCTCTCCGCCGGGTCCTTCAGCAAGGTTTGGATGAGCTCCACAAAAATGGCCTCCTCTGCATCCACCTCTGCGTCTCCACACTGAAAGACACCATCATCATTACAGGGACAATTTCCAAACAACAAAAGCGTATAAATGCTCCACCTGACCAGTAACCACAGGGGACAGGCTCTCACTTACTCCTGTGTGTCCGGGAGGGCGGATTCGCTCTAGGTGAGGCTGTATACACAAAATGTTGGCCGTTTCCTCAGTTCTGCACAACTCAAGAATAACCTGAAGAGGAAGGTGTAGAAAAGGTATCCCTTCAGCAAGACAAGTGAACATTTTTGCACCTTGATCTCACACGAGAGCCACTGACTCACTTTTGCTCTAAGTCGAAGGAGCAGTTTGCCGCGTTGCTGTGGACTGAGCAGGTCTGGAACCGTTGCAGTCACCAGCGTCACAAACTCGTCAAGCTTTTCATAACCAGGAACCTCTCTCCTCTGAGCCACTTGCCACATGGCCGCAGAAAGCAGCCGCAGAGGAGGGATCAGCAGCCTTAATGACGACAACGGCAGGAATATATCTGGACAAACACGGACACACAAACGAGCCGCTTCTTGTTACATGTTGCAAACACACACAAGTGGTAGAACCGGACTCTAAGGGTCTTGTGTGACCATTCAGGATGAACACATTTAAATATGTCTTAAATATTAAAACGGTCAAGGGCTAAATGTAGGTCATTAATTGGTCACTGGGAAACCCCCTGCATCAGATGTTTTGTTAAGAGTAAACCCACCACACCTCCACAGGGCATTTATTGGAGTTAGTGTGCAACATGGGGAAACTGCATGGAGCCATGACAGTGACTGTACATTTTTGGCATTGAACATAAAATTTGCTACTGAAAAGAAAACCTGAACTGAAAAAGGAAACATTGACATTAAAACGTGTCTTGGAAAAAAGTTGCATTAGCACAATCTTCAGATTTTTCCTTCATGTCAGTCTTTTTTCAGTGACATTTTTTTCCTGCTGACACTTTCGTTAAGTGACAGTGACCGACAATATAGCTATATATTAAAAAAATAACCTATTAAAGTATAATGCTGCCATACTAGCTTTGTTGTCTCTTAGAATTTACAAGTGTTGAAAACTTTAGTGATGACTTGCAACAGCTGTTTTGCCTCCTTCGTTTTCTCTAGCCCCTTGCATTTTATAAGTTTTTGTCTACTAAACTGTCTTATTATCTCAACAATGTACAAGTCATGTGTTACTGAACCAAGACATTCGTCTCACACACCTGCCAGCAAAACAACCAAAACTCTTGGTTGGCTCCACAACTTCATTTATCATTGAGCTGGTTAAACTTAGTTGGCCACATTACGGTGGTGAATGTGGTTTGCAAGAATCACAAAGGCAACTTAATTGTGTGTACCAATGCTCAGGTTTATACATACAGTAGATGTTGCCTTCGAGCAATGTTTTGCCGTTAGCTTCAATCGCTGCGGCTACGAGCTAACGACACTATGCAACGCAGCTATGCTAGTTCGTGGTTAGCTGAGACATAATTATCACACACGTCAGATAAAACGGACCTGTGTTTTCCACTTGATATGAGGTGCCAGTCGTCTCCATGATTTACACAACGTAAAGTCACCTTTAAAAACCTCTTAACAAACTACCATACAGTTGCAAACCATTTGTTGTTGGCTAGCTCCCCATAAAGCGGAAACACGTGTAGTAAATGATTTTCAAAATAAAGGTGAATTAAGTTATGTCCAAACAAGAATACATTGTAGCTATACATAAGTACTTCTAATGAATAGCCCCAGCCGATAATATGCAGAATGCTCAGTCAATACTCAGTTTAAAAAAATAAATTCAAGTCATTTAATGTATAAAATGTTTGTTATATAAAATACAAAGGGAATAAAACGAATTGATGTGCAGCTAGCCATTAGAAGGGCAGGTAAACTAAACAGTTCATTAATGGGTGCTAGTTCTGTATTGCCAAATTATAAATTCACATTAAGTCATGATACATTTGACAACAAAAAAATAACATGGCAAAACAATGTTGCAAGGCATGCATAATCAACTTAAGACTCTTAAGACTAATAATGTACATGTTAGGTTTAAATGATAATGCACTTACGTGTCTGAATGTGAATACTAATCAAATAAGGACAACTATTCACCATTTAGCAAATTACTTTTATTTGCAGGATTTTCCGAGTGCAAACTTTCACAATTTTAGTGTGCTGGAATAACACTGCACAACATACTGATGTTCATTGTGGGCCCCACTGGATTATCACATGGCCATTGCCACTTTTCAATAGAAGTACTTGAAATGTATCTCTTCCCCGCGGCAACAATGTGAATCCATCCATGCAGAAAGACAGTACACAGCAACAGGTCACAAATGGAAGGATATCAGAATACCACATGTACAAAAAAGTCCCAGGGTCTAAGCTGGAACTAGCTACTCCAAACTTGGGGTGCGACATCCAATAACATGCTTTTAAATTCAGTCAAAGCATTCCACAGTAAGCATTCCTGTCAGCAGGGCAGGACCAGCACTCAATGTCTTCAGGCTCCAGAGTCCAGGGAACACACCTGAAACAAAGGTAATCATATTTAAGACAAATGTTAAACCCCAGCTAAAAACACACAAAAAAATGCTCCAAAACCAAATAATTTAATTAAAAAAGTACATGTGACAAAGAAAAGATGTAGTCTGGGCAAAGCACTGTATAGAGGCAGAGTACATCAAAAGGTTGTCAGTGATTATAAAATGTTAATACCACAAAGTGCCTAGAAAACATTTAAATCACTGAGGAAAAAACTGAAGAAAAAAAAACTATCATGAAGGAACACTCTAGAACTAATTTGTAACCAAGTCATTAAAAAGTTCTAATCAGGGAAGCTTACATGAAAAGGTCAATGACGCTGAATTACAACGGAAATTATGTCAATTTATTTATTAGTGGGTCGACGGATAAGAAATTGGCAACTATTTAGATAATATTTTAATCGTTTGGCTCATTTCACAAGCAAAAATAGCAAACATTTGCTTGTTGCCACTTCTTAAATATGGGGATTTGCTGCTTTTCTTATGGTAAAGTAACCACTGTGGAGACCTCTGCAGTGACTTACCTCTAATATTTGAACAGGCAACCCCACGTAAAGGACAACGGTAGTCAGTGGTTAGGTTGAGTACTTAAGCTTTATAAGCTTCTGGGTTTTTAATTTAATTGAATTACAATTCTGTCAATGGCACCCCGAAAAGTGACAAGTTAATAGCGTTACTTAAATTATCCATCACTTCACATATAGTTACCAGAATTAACTTAGGTTAGCTCAACAGTTTAGCAACTTCCGTAACCGCCCTCTGAATTCCAAAACGTTAGCTAGAAACTTCTCCACTAAATCCCACTTACCTTTTTACGGGACTATGAAATACATGACAAGGAAAAACACCACGTCAAAGATCACGAACGCCCAAAAGTCAAACCAGTAGGTATGTTTCGGTAAAGACACCGGAGCTCCTTCAGATTTCAACATTTTATTGTCTCCTTCTGACTCCGCCGGGTGAGGCTCACCTGCTCCCATCTTTGCTTTGGCTGCAAGCTCCCCGGAAGTGAACACACACCATGTTAAGTAATCCTTCAAAATAAAATCGCTAGGTTTCTATATGTTCTGAAAGCTGATAACTACCCTTTTATTTTTAGTTTCTTTCCATTTAATACACGACTTTTGACTAAATTAAATTAAATTAACATTTAGTCCATCAAATATTGCATTTTGTGAGAATATATAGAGCAATATTTGTTTTTTATTTAGATTTGGATTGTAAACACTGGATGTCAGAAAGACTCCTCTGACCTCCCCATCTGACTACACATGATGTCATCCCATCTTACATCAGTTCCATGCCATTTAGTGTTCTCATAGATGTACTTGATGTCACTGATATGCAAGTAATTAAGTTTTCTACAGGAAAAAACAAATGTAGGTTACATTTTACATATTACATTATTGTCTATACATTACATTGCTACCGGGCTTATTGTGACATTCACATTAACATTATCTTTTTAATAACAGCTGCTTAGTTGTCCACTTATGGTAATAATGACAAGATGCTAATAGGTGTAGTGTCTTACAATTGTTTTATATTTTAACTGGTAAACCCCTAATGCTACTTATGACAGCTCTACAGTTTAGCTGTTTGAGCTAACATTAGCTTCCCTTTGACAGACGAAGCTCCCAATTCATTGCTTTCAAGGTGAGGAGCAAGATTTTCTATGGACACTTGGAAATCAAACAGTGTCATGACACGCTGCTTTGGCTTAACAGAGTAAATTCTCTACATGTAGCACTCCCTTTGGCTAAAATAATATCACTTGGGACCATTTCAATAACACCCTGTAATTGCAGTGTCCTGTTTACTTTAAACCTTATAATTATTCAACATTTAAAACCTGATTTGTCAGTGTACTAAATGGTTTTTGGTATTATCTCAAAAGTACAAGGACATTGCCTTTACCACTCACTCCATAAACTGGCCAAAACATACCACATTAACACATTTCTGGACACAGACAAACGCTCAGCATGTTGTTTGCTCGTGTGACACCAAATACCATTTATTAGGGCTTTACAAAGACTACAAAATCCTCCAGATGAGTTAAATCACTGTCTCTGTCTATTTACATGATATGTTACATACAAATGTACAAAATATAAAACATTTAAGGACAAATGTTTCACCCAAAAAGAAGAACACTTTCTCTCAAACCAGAGTAAATGCTATGGTTTTCAACTGAGATGTAACTGTAAGTGTTAAGTGGGAAAAATGACCAGTAGATCATCAACACTATGGTGTACACTGTTAACTGTGTCACAGTTCTGCTAGCTCGGGAACTAATGGCCTACCACAGGATTGTAGAGTAGCTGAGAAGGTGAACTGTGGGAGATCTAAGCTCAGGTTTGATACACGGGCATTAAGTCTAGGTACGGAGCGACCTTATACTATGGTAACTACACCCATACCATGCAACTACACACCCTTGCAGACACAAGGCTGGCCAAGTTGGCCAGACACATGTTCGAAGCACCAGAGGCTTTGCTGCAGAGACACGTGTGAAGCTGAGCACAGGTACGATTGTAGAGGATAGGATTGTCCTGAGGTTGTGACAAAATGACTTCTTGGTCTATGATGGGCTTTGACTGACCATTAGCACCTGTTGGTTGTTGGTAGATGTATACAGTACGGTGTCAGGTCAGCTTTAGTGCCTAGGACAGTTGGCAAGCATAACGTGGCGGTAAGTTTGGGTTAAAATGTCCAGAGAGGAAGTGCTTCTAAGTAACAACAGGCATTCCTTAAGACGGAGAGGATCCAGAGAATATTATAGCAGGATGGGGGAAATAGCGGAAAAGTGCCTATTTTTTGTTCTCAGTTTGTGATTTTTGTGAGTTAAAAAACAGTTTCTTACTGTACACAGTATGCCTCCTGCATAGGCAAAACATCCAATCACCACAAGACACACACCTGTTTCTGACAGCGTGTTGAGTTTTTGCATTTCTTTTTTTTTCTCTCTGTTTTCAAAGTACAATAATTTACTCAGCGGGTTAAGCATATTGTAACATCAACAGGGCAGAATGCATCTTTGATTCACTGTGCAAGACTTAAGTATTTACAACCCACCCCGACCTCAAAGTGTGCAAAACCAACCCACTCGTTAAACAAAGAGAGGACAATCAAAATTCAAAATGGCTTCCGTCCAATACACGCATACATAACGTTAAAGGTCTGTTCTCAATGCATCCCCTTTAAAAAGCTTCAAAACATGCTCGTCAGGCTAGAAAAAACCCAAAACTGTTTGGTTGTGCTCCTGTCAGTTCAAGTGAGCCCAGCTCAACTGGGCAAAAAACAACAAAGAAATACCCCACCCCTTTTTAAATGTTTTTACAATATTGGTCAGTTTTAAATTCAAACACAGCATCAATTCTTTTATACTTTAACTGTCAGAAACAAGAAAGGGCGGTTTGGAGGAAGAGGGAGCGACAAAAAACATAAAGAGGCTGTTTTCAGACTACAAGCAGCTTCTTTGATGTAGCAGGAAGCAGATCATCATCATCATCATCATCATCATCATCAGACATCAACATCTCTTCTTCTCACTATAGCCAATGGGAGCAAAGGATGCCTCCCAAACTTTTGCACATTTAAGGCAATGACAAAGCACCAGTTTCATTGATCCCTCGCTCAGCTTATTCAGCTGATCTGGTTAACTTGCATTTAAAAATACTTTGGATTTTTTTTTGGTACCACCCAGATGGGTGCAGATGCTGAACAAGACTATCAAATGAGTACCAGAAAGTTCCAAGTAGGTCACTGTTGGCTTGCATCATTCAATTCAATATTAGTGATATTTTGTTGATTCATCAAAAAGTGTCATAGCTGATTAATATCTGTTGGAGTAACATTCTGACATTGAAAGACTGAAGTCAGTGTACCACTTTCCTGTTACTTTTGGAATATTTCCTGTTGCACTTCTCCATGTCACAGGTATTCAGCTATTTGCAATTAACTGTTTGCTAAGCTCTGCCCCCTTAGCAACTGTTGCTACGCCTGTCAAGCTTTCCATTCTTGCACATTAGCAGTTGACAATTATTATTATGAGTATTTAACAGACCTTTTTACGTTTCCTGCTGACTCATTGTACATTTAACAATAATTGTATAAATGGGTTTTAAAAATGCTATGCAATAGGCTACATACACGATAGCATGCTGAAATAAAGAGGCTAAAGTTGCATGTCTCAGGCAAACATTCAGCCTCCTCACCAGTTGATGATCCATGTAGAAGACATGGGGAAAAAAAGAAGCAGCACTATTGTAGTGTAGAGATGTTTAGCCCTAGTGTGAAGATCTGACTGCAATTTAATTCTAATATAAATCTGTTTGGCTGCTTAGCTTACATACTTTCACTTAACATTCCAAGAGTCTTTTATGAAGACTTACAATGTGTTTGGCTAACGCTATCTCAGGGTTAATATTGTTTGGAGTGGCTGGAATGAAAAGCAATAAGCAGGTTTTGTAAGTAAGTAAGCTAGTTACTCAATCATGCTAACGCTCAACTAAGCTTAGTTATTTAACGTATTCCTAATACTTTGCGTGTGTGTTTTGGGTTTTGGAAAGGGTAACAAAGTCACCCTCCGAACTCCAAACTACATCTCCACTTTAAAATACGGAGAAAACCAAGCTTGACAGAAGCGCAGTGCCGACTTCCGGCTGCTAATGATTGGACAATCGCTGTTTAAGGGACAAGTTTAGCGAACAGTCAACTGATACAGTTCTGTGATGACCCACAGACAGCGCTGCCTGCTGTTCGCATGGTGCAAACTAAGCTAAAAAAAAGTGACAACAGGCTGCGGAGTGTGGGAGGCCAAGAACTACTTAATCCAAGTTTATAAGCATGGTCAGCTGCGCATTGTGATGTAGTCTCACTCTCTCTGTGTATGGTTGTGTATGTGAAACATTAGCACTGCATCTTTTTTCTTCACAGTAGCAATGTGTCTGGGTGACACAGACAATGCGCTTCCATTGTGCTTGTTGTTGGCATGCAGGGCAGCAAGGAGCGACTTGGCAGTGCCTGACACTGAGGAGGCTCAGGGCAGGAAACCAGCACCGCAAGGCTCATCCGAGCGCGTTGCTTCTGTGTGTATGTTATGAAAATGTAACCCCACTTGGGATGTAGAGATGTAGAGGATGTAGATCTCTCAAACCAACCACATCTGGTGCCGTCATGTCGGCGCAGAATTGTCTTAATGTTCAGAAAAGGCAAAGACACCCAAAAAAGAAACTTGTGAGGAGCCGGTTGAACAGCTGGTTGTTGCCTTTGTCAGACACCACTGAAGCACTAAAACAATCAAATGGAGCTGTGACAAAATTGTAAAGAAAATCTGTTTCCGGCCACTGTTTTCTTAGAACGGAGAGCCTCCATTGTGGCCAGCAGAGGGCATTACATCACACTGAAAACACTGCATGATTCTCCTCTTACTAGTTGCCTCCCTCAATAAGTGAGGTCACGATCAGGTGGTATAAGTAGTGCCTTGCTCAAGGACACTTTGGCAGGCTGGGCTGTTGGTCACATGGGGGCTTGAACCAATTAAAGCCTCTGATTAAAGGACAGTGTCCTCCTGCTGCCTGTGTGTAAGTGCATTTGTATGAGTCTGTGTGTGTGTGTATGTGTGTGTGTGTGTGTCTGTGTGAGAAGCACCTCCGTAAACAAGGAAAGACATAAACAGAATTCTCCCCACCCCATTGTAAACATCCGAAGATATATCCGGAATAAAAAAAAAGAAAGAAAAGTCCAGTTTTGTCACGTCGGCTTTCTCTTTTTTTTCTGACATGCACACCAAAAGTTAAAATAATGTGATCTGTGTCTCATCATGGCTGAGCACAAATGTGATTTACTCCTTGGAAGTCAACTTCAAGAGGAACTACTGTCCCTTATCAGACATTTCACGCCTATATATATATATATATATATGAAAAGTTGTATTCTAAAATGTTATACATTAGTTAATTTAAAAAAATACTAGCTGACCTTACTATTTTATGTGTTTAAAATATAACGGATCCAACTTGTATGATTGTTTGTCATTTTGACCACTGAGGACCAAGTTGGCTAACTGCTCTTTAAAACATACAATAATTTGATTTAATATTGCACCGTTGTTATGTAAAAAAAGGGGTTTTCTTTAAAATGGCTGGTATACTATTTCGGATAATAAAACTTTTCATATATCATACATCTGTGCACTATAGGGGTGTCTGGTGGTCGTCCAAGGGGATTTCGGTGTCTCCCCGCGCAGCTCTTGGGTCTCATAGCGCCGACTCCAGCGAGGAGTCCAGCTGGTCGTCATGGTGACTGGTGCTGTCGCTGTCGCAGCTCTGCGTGCTGGAGTAGTTAGCTGCCTCCTGCAGTCGTAGCAGCATGTTCATCTGAAAAGGCAACAAACAAATAGAGAAACCTCTTAATAACAGAGAGTGTGGAACACAGAAGACATACAATATAAAGTACTATTATTTTTGTAGTTTTTTAAAAGTAATTCGTAGTTTTTAGTAGTAGTTACTTTTTTCAAATGTGTGTCTTCTCATCTATTAAAAAAACAAAGTCTAATGATTGCTGACTTTGTCTTTGTACTTTACATGTGGTGAAAAGTGTTTTAAAACCCTACGGTAAATCACCACAATAAAACTTCTCATCCCTGCAACGGACCTAATGTTCTAAATAATGCACTAGTGCTGCTGCAGCTGGTGCATTGCTTCAAGCATTCCTGAAATGAGCCTTGGCACACCTGCGCGCAAAATAGTCTTGCCTGGACAGACGGACACACACACACACACACACACACACACACACTTGCTAAATCAAGCCTGTTTTTGGATGACTACCCTTTAATTCCTCTTGGGCTGCAATAACCCACCAAATAGTAATTAATTCTCTCTCCTCTCTCTCTCTCTCTCGCTCTCTCCGCTCCCTGAATAGTTCATCCTCCAGTGTGTGTGCGCGCCTGTGTGTTTGTGCAAAGGTTGTGTGTTGTTTAGTTGTGTGTTGTTTGTTCCTCACCAGTGGGTCTCCCTCGGTGTCACTCTGAGACACCTGCTTGGACGAGGCTCCCTCCTTTGACGAGCTATAGCCTTCGTAGCCAACGTCTTCCGGCCTCAGTTGGAGCAGCGACTGGCCGTCCTGCTGCAGTGAGGCGGCGTTCCAAGGATATGTGTCGTTCACCCACTTGGATGGATCATCCCATGCTGCTCTTTTGCCATATAGCTGTGTAAAGGAAAAAAAGGTTTGGTTTTTGGTGACATGGAGAGAAAGAGGATTTCTTTTCTGCTTGTCAGCGACTGCTGTTGGAAGTTTTCTGAATCCGGGTCTGATATTCCTATAAAGGTGCAATCACAATAACCAGCACTAAGTGGTAGGTTATGTGTGCAGGGACTAATAGGAGTCCAAACTCACCTTCTGTTTTCATTCACATATGTGCATCTTGTGATGTGTGAAGTGAAGAGAGTGTGGTGATTACTCATCTCCTATCATTTAAATAGCCACATTCTGACTCAGGTAAAGCTCAAAGTAAAAGTACCCATTATGTAGAATACTTGTAGTCTGTTTAATTTCAAAAGAATTGTTGTGGCTAGTGGAAATTCATAGCTTTGAAATCTTGTAGGCTCTTGGGCTGGTGATCCAGGGAGGTATTGTACCTGAAGCCCTTCCCTGACAGCCTCCAGCAGGTAGGGCACCAGGGAGTAGTTCCACAGGTCCGTGAACCAAACCCGAGAGCCTTCCACATCCATGGGACAGGACAGGAAGAGACGGGGGCCTGCAGGGACAAGAGAGCCCAGGTGATGAGTGAAAGACCAAAGACACGGGGCAGCCTCTCAAAACTCGCGAACATCGAACAAGGTCACCAAACTCACAATATTCAATGATCATAACAATATTAGCGTATTCAGTGGAGTGCCATCATAAAGGGTTGGGTATCTGTCTAACTCTAACAGAACAAACACAAGAGACAGAGTGTGTCTGTGTGTCTGACCTATGGTGACATCGGAGGAGCTGTGTGCCTCCAGGAAGCTGTTGAGGTGCTGCCAGGTCTTGGGGATCCAGTCGATGATCTTGATCAGGTCATTGCTGCGCGAGTTCTTACGTATCTCCATCTCTATCAGCTTCCGCCGCAGAAAACGGCCCAGAAAACCTTTGACCGGCTCTGTGTGGTTGGTGCACAGCACCCACCTACGACAGGACAGATGATCAATGGTGAAACAGGCGCAGGGGAGCTCATAAATCACGTCAACATTAAACCTCTCATCAATGCGGCTCATATTAGAGAGACATGCTTACTGTCATAATAAAGAGTTTGAGGATTATTTCACTTTACAATAATAAATTAATGTCTGGCTCATGATAAGTTTTACCTAATGACTTTATATTCAAAATATACATTCCAAATCATCAGCCAAGCAGAAATGATCCTCACTCAGAACATGCATTATCATCAATTCATTTTCATTTAACAACGATAATTATTCAAGAGATAAAATAACAGCTCTCCCTGTGGAAGAACGCCTTGAGACTGCAATCAGTGAGAAATAACACGTTGACAGAGAACTGCCATCAAACACATTATCTGACAGGTGAGATGATGCAAAGCAAATAAATATGCTAACTTATATAAATCACCAACGCCCCACTGGTAAACTGTACCAGAGTTCAAACTGTGACATTTCAGCACGGTTCTGGTTAAAGTGTGTGCCACAAACCTGAAGTTGTGGTGCAGCTCAAGGTTAGGAGAGGAGGAAACTCCCTGATTCATGGTCCCAATAACATAAGGGCTGCGAGGAGGCAAAGACAACAACACGTGTAATTATTTACAGTCACAACCAAGCTGCTCCACTAAAGAACTGCTGTTAGGCCAGTAATGATTAGATCTTTTAATACAATGCATTCCAGACTCACCATTTGTGGTACTTGCAGTTGAGGAAGCCGTTGAATATGTCACTGAGGGAGCCAATATGGTGGAGGTTGTCCAGGATGACCACAGTGGGGAGCTCTGTGTCTGTCTCCTCAGAGTTACACTGTTCTGCCAGGTTGGACAGGTACTGGCGCAGGTCCTGGGGATGGAAGCGTTAAAGGGTTTTCATTTGGATGCGATTCTTGTGAATGTAAACAAAAGAAAGTGTAGGTTTGATAAATGATAGCTCACAGGGAGCAATATGATCGGCGTCCCTGCTACCTTTTGTTTGTGTTAATTAAAATTCAAATCCCATTTCTCAAAATTGTGTTTCATTTTGTGAGTTTATTAACAGCCAACCTTTGACATTTACTGCTTACATGTATTACATGTATGTGAAGTCTTGTTCAGGCCTTTCGGCCTCTGGACAATGTCTCTGACTGCTCGTAAAACATCAAAAACAGCTGCTGGTCATAATCTGGAGCCCATTATTTAAATGATAGTAGTATCTTTTATTATATGCATTAAACATCAGAGGAAAATGTAAGCTTGTAGAGTCAGTCGATCAGAATAAAAGCGTAAAGGTGTTTTTTTTTTCTAGAGCTGCTATTTGGGACCAGCATTCAGTCATCATATAGGGAGAAATCCAGGGCAAAAGAAGCAGAGAGACCAATTAAGACATACTCAGTAGCAGAATGTAGACCACAATGCTACTGAGAAAAGGTGGACTGGGTGAGAGTGAACACACTAAAAATGTAAATTCAAATTCAAATCGCAGCCACAATGCACCGAGAACACTTCAAACCGCCATTATGTTTGAATCCGTCTCCCTACCTTGCTGGAGTTCTGGTCCACGTTGAAGCTGGCCAGGTTGTGCTCAGTCACCTCGTGCCCCATCTGGCAGATGATGTACTTTGCCAGCTTGGTGGCCAGGAAGGACTTGCCAGTGCCGCTGGGTCCTGAGAGGATGATGCGACGGTGCTCCATCAACAGGTTGAGGTACCGCTGGATGATGGGCTTCGGAATCAGCGCGTCAAACACCAGGCTATCTATACTGTTCTCCTTCACACCTAGGAAGAGGAAGCAAGGGAGGAGGGAAGGAATAGGATGGATAATAGGAAGAATTCAAATGAATGTAGTTATATTTTATATTAGACTGTTAAAGGAGGTTCAAGTTAATTTACATTTCTCTACTTCAAAACAGTTTCCTTGAGAATCCAAACCTGGTTTCTACATCAGCTGTAGTCCTGAAATAGAAACTTTCGGAACTTGTTTCCTTGCTGCCATACCTTTGAGGTTGACCTTGATGACATTGCTGTCGCCCACCAGGTAGCCGCAGGGCAGCAACTCAGGCACTTCGGACGCGTGGGAGCGAACCACATCGCCCATTCTGTAGCAGACGATGCTGTCTGAGTTGAGACCCAGGCTGGTTAGAGGGTCCACACGAAACACATACTCCTGCAGGGAGGGAGAAAAAGAACTGCACTACTGATCATGCTTTAATATAGGCTGTGGTTCTTTGTGTGTGTCTTACACAATACTCTTTACACACAAAACCCACACCCGCTGATAATGGTGAAAATAAAAAAACAACAGCTTTCTTCTGTTTTATAATGTTACAAAATTTCAAATGCATTATGTTTCTATAATTTCATATACCTGATGGAAATGAAGGAGTACAAAACATTGTAAATAAATGAATATACTAGCAGCAGCAGAAACAATGTGCAGGAGTTTTTTCAGTTTTATTCAAGGTTTCCTCCGGTGCACCTGTCATACATTCAGGTGTGCATTCTATTTTTTGTAGGTATATAATTCTCCTAAGTTTCAGAAGATTCGGCTAATAAAAACAAAACAAAAGTATGCCTTTATCCATGGGTAGGATGTTGCATACAAAATACAATTCCAGGCACTCAAGTGGAACCTTAAATATATATGGGCCTATCCATGGTCGCTTTAAATGTTGCTGCTGAAAGGAATTGTGGTTAAGGTACCCTATGCTAAATGAGATTTAAAAAAGGAAGCATTGAAGCACCTTTTTTAAGCATTTAAAGAATTTGACCAGCTCTTATCATGGCTGCCACTTGGATCCTTCCGGGTCATTTAACTCAGTTAGAAACCTTCCTCAGCAAATACAAATCTGTCAATCTAAAAATCTATAGCCAAAGTGTCTGGAGTAAAAAAAGAAATGTATTATGTGACTAAACAACTGTCCTGAACCTATGAGCAGTTTTCTGATTACCTTGAAGAGGCGTCGGATGACTCCATCCAGGACATCCCACTTGGTTTTCCCACTTACACCTATAGACCCAATCAGGTACTCCTGGCTTTGTGTACCCTGAGGAGTTGTCGAATTCATTAAAACAGCAGGAGTCAGAACAAGTAAGATTAAAGGCGGGAGGAAGAGAGAAATCATGTCAAATGTACAGCCACTAACCTTGGTGGTTTTGGGACTACTGCTGATGGTAACCACTATTCTCACACTTCGGCCCTCTTTGCGTAGATTGCCCTCGTAGCTGTCATCAAGCAGAATATCTGCAAACAAAACTTTTTGTTAGGAAACACGGCCAACTTTAATCCATCAGAGCCTTGATTCATTATAAACAAACTCTGCCTGCTGGCAAATTAAAGCTGGAAACGGACAAACACAAAAAGATAGCTAATGGGTTTCTTTCATGTGATAATTACTTTTACTTTTAATCGATGTTTTCATACAGAGCGTTTACTAGTGAGTGCACAGAATGATAATTTAAGAACTACTGTGTGTTACAAAATTTAATGGACAATCTGAGGGAGAGAGACAAAGATTATTTTTAGACAAATTAGTCATAATGGAAAATCCTTCAATAGGTTCATCTGAGGTATTTGAACATTTAGTAAGAGGTTGATAAATGACATCACATTGCAGCAGCATGAAACCATACATAATAATAATAAAATAAAATAAATTTCTGTCATTGTCCACCAGCAGCAACAGAAGGGAAGGCAAACATATTTGAAACAGAGTTCTTATATCAAATATATATATATCACAATTCTTTTCAAAGGATTGAGTATCTGGAGGTTTAGCTTGTCAAGTTTCACCAAAATGATCATATTTTATCAGATATAGTCATTTTTCACTTTTCTTATTCTCTAAATTATGCTCATCTCTATATCTGGCTTTGCAAAGTTAACATGTTTAAACCTGCAATAACCAGCAGAAACCAACTGTAAACATAACACTGACCTTTTAAGTTGATATGACAAACTTAGCTAACAGTTCACTTTTTAAACATCCAAAAGACAAGGAGCATCATTTTTATTTGGAGGTTTCTGGCCACCTGGAGAATGTCCAATATAAACTTGTCCTCCTTCCTAGTTAATTAGTCTTTTAGCTCTATTTTTGGTCTGCACCAACTCCTGAGAAAAATATGTGGCTCTTTAACTGCTAAATGCTCCAGTATGTTCTCCAGCTAGCCATAACTTTATTTGTTTGGGTTTTCCTCTTTTCCTCTAACAGCTGCCTGTTGCTCCCAGAAACAAGGTTATGCGAGCGGTGAGAGCCAACCAGAACCGGCTGGGAAACCAAAACAATGAGCTGAAAGAAGCCACATCTCTCTGTGGAGCTGTGGGAAACTGCAGAGGTAAGTGATAATTCTCTGTGGGTTGGTCACTATGAGTGACAGCTTTTATGTCATCCATTGTTAAAATAAAAATACTGATTATGGGAGCTTAAACTATGAGGGACTACTACTAGCAGAGCGCAAAGTAAACAAAAACTGCAGTAAAAAGAGAAACATTGTACTTTGGGCAGTTTGACTTATTTGTTTTGTTTCCTGCCACCTTTAACCTTTGACAACAACTCCCACCACACGTCTCTCTCTTCATTCGCCTTTCCCCAGACTCCATTTTGGAGAGGGAAGGGGCTACTTTGTATTTGGCTGGCTTCCCTTAGCTGAGGGCTCTGTGTTGCGGCGATAACGGCCTATTGGCCCACTCATCTTCCCACGCGTCACTGCTCTCGGCTCATCCCCCCATCAATTAACGAGGGCCCAAGTCCTCGGGGAGGGCTGCGCCTTCTATGTTAATTACAGGACAAGTGAGAGGGACAAAACTCTTTCACTTCTCAAACGGAGCAAGCCTTGAGAGATTTTACAGCACGATCATTTATGTATGTGTGTGTGTGTGTGTGTGTGTGTGTGTGTGTGTGTGTGTGTGTGTATGTGTGTGCGTGTGTGTATGTATGTGTGTGTGTGTGTGTGTGTGCGCGCGCGTGTGTGTGTGTGCTGTGGTCTGAGCCCTCGCAGTAGAGAGTGCAGCTATTTCATCATTTAATGCGGCTCCTCCGGATCATTTCAATCCGTAAACACAATTCTCTCACATTTGTTGAGGCATGTACGGAGCGAGCTAATCCAACTTGATGCCACAGAAAAAAACTAGTCATAAGAACATGGCACTTACAATACCATACTTTCTCTGATCAGGATTTTTGGAGCTGATCATCGATCATGGATTGCAGAAAGCAGTTTTGGCCGATACGATCACTGAGTCTATTTAAAGCCTTCTATTTAGGCTTTATGGTGTAGCATTATTTATTCATTTAACTATTCTTAACAACATTGTATATTAGGAATTAAAATGAAGAGCTGACTAAGTATCATGAATTGACGGTTTATTTATTGTCAGGCAACAACCTGGACTGCTAATAGTGACTGAATAGGACTGCGTCTGGGTTGCTGTTGTTGCTACTCACAGATGAGTTGCTAAACTGTCCTGCTGTCTCCCTTACTGCTAGCTAAGTTAGCTTTGAAAACATATACATGATGACAAACCTTCAAATGTCTGATAAGGTTTGTGGTGTTGAAACCAGTTAAGAAATTTTTGTGGCGCATCGAGAAGTTGTCTGGTGTGTTTTGCGTCATCTGATCAGCTCTTCTGATCGGTCTTTATACAGACCACTGATCAAACTATTTACTACAATTAATGGTCAAAAATGATTGGTGGCCGATCAATTGGAGCACCCTTACCATGCTTGGAGGTTTAATTCTTAATAGCTGAATACACCTGCCAACCTTGAAAGAAAAAAAAAGCCAGCTAAATGTTTCCAGGGGAGTTCTGTTGAATACTTGGTCCTGATTGGCCAGTGAAAGCATTCTGAGATGTATTAGTTTTGGTTTGCCTAGACATAAAGTTGCTGGTTCACACAAACACTTCAGATCAACGTGCTGCTGACACCAGAGCTGACACTGAACTGACCTGACATGATGGTGTCAGTGATGTTGAGGTTATTGAGTGACAGCCCCAAGGACTGACGCGAGGAGGATGAGGACGTGCTGGAGGTCTCGGAGGGCGGCCGGGCTGTCTTGATGGGCGTGGCTGTTGGCGTGGCGTTGCCGCTGGACTTGAGGCGATCGTTCTCCGCTTTCAGTGTCTCAATCTCGTTCTGTTTATTGACAAAAGAATGAAAAATTAGAGAAAATCTAACAGAAAGTGCATTCAAAGACTCACTGAGTAATACATTGCTCAAACAGCAAATGGTAATATTCCTGCATGCAGTCTGGCCACTGTTGTTATTCTGAATCAGTATTATTAGAATTATGGGCTGTAAGCGGCTTTTTGATCTTTAAAGCTCTCTTTGTACTGAAGGGTAAGTCTCAGATAGGGAGCCTTACATGATCCCCAGATCTGAGAGGAGACTATAGGCTTCTACAGACAAGGCAATCCACATCCACCAAGATCCATTGAGACATTTATGGTGATATTCTTTGAACAAGTGCTTCTTTTAAGAAAATAAAATGATGCAGCACCTCTGAACATTATACTTTGAACTGAAGGGTGGTGTCTCATTGCAATGCATCAATAAGAAGTCTATAATAACGTGTATTTGCAGAGAGAAAATTTCATTCCACATTTCTGATTTGTGATCACCTTGACAGCTTATTTAAACTTGAGACAATGACAAGTAATTTCTTAATAGCCAGTAACTGGCTCAGTGTGCTTAGTGATAGCTGGGAAGCTCGCTGACAAGCCATAATATCCTATTTCCTCCTTTTTCCTTGTGTTACTCTTTGAAAAAATGAGATGTCAGACTTTCAGACTAAGGGAATAGTTTAATAATTTGGGAAATACGCTCATTAGCTTTCTGGTAGAGACTGGCAGATAAGAAGATTGAAACATCTATCTGGTCTGAATGGTAAATTTGTAGCTGGAGCCAGCAATGGGTTAGCTTTGCCTAGCATGAAGACTGAAAACAAGGGGAACAGCTAGCATGGCTCTGTCCAAAGGCAACAAAAATCCACCTAATCACCAATTAACATGTTATATTTTATAACTAGTTTACAAAACAAAGTGCAAAACGGCAGCTTAGAGGGATTTGTGCCAGAATATTTCTTAAATAAATAATAAATATATTTACATATTTAAAATGTAAAAAATTTAAAAACTATTCCTTTAATACTATGAGTAAAATTGACTTCCTTATTGTTGCATGTTACAATTTTTATTATGTGTGAAAGTGAAATATCTTTGACGGGTTTAGTGCCTTGGAAACATTAGTTGCTATTTTAGTTCCTGAGATGAGTTCCTCTGGTTCCATAGTTCCTGGAACTTATGGGTAGAAAAGAGGTATAAGATTTTCCTGACCCTCCAAGGAGAATGAAGGCCTAAAACAATATCATGAACTACAATTTAATAGCTGTGTATAAAATCAGCAAGTTTGCCTTCAGCCCACCTAGTGCCCCCTGGTGCCCTGTGAGCCATCCATGACTAACCCACTGAATGCATTGTTAACTGCCTAACTGGTAGCTGTCATACTCCAGTGCCTGAAGGCAGGAACACACCACACCACCATAAATTGGACAGACAGAGGGACGTTTTGCCTCTCTGAGCCTGTGCAGAAAAGAAAAAACTGTAGCACAACCAAAGGTGTTTCTTTCTTTGACTTCTTCTGACTGATGACAAGACAAACTCCTTCCTGTTGGGCAAACAGAACTAAAGCCAATTTAAATGTAATATTTAGATATGAGTTCTTCACCACCGTGATGTCCTGACAAATGGGCAATTGTTCATGCTGCTCCAGTTTGATCTATGTCAAACACAAATAGATGCCCCCAGGTCAGTCAGCATAAGCTTGACCTGCGTTTAGCTGGAGAGCGCAATTTCACCTGCATGCGGTTCATGGCCTCTCGGATCTGGTCCAGGTGGTGGGCGGAGCTGAGTGCCTCCAAGCGGATGTCTGTCAACTTGAGCTCCTTCTCCCTCAGCTCGTTCTTCAGCTGTAGGACAATTTCAGCCTCGGCTTCGGTGCACTCACACAGCCTGCAACCGGGATTACACACAGGGAGGAGGGAAGGGTGGTCACCTTGATGATTATACCAAACACTCACACAATATGGAGAGAACAAATACACACTGAAAGGAAACAAGAGAGCTGAAGTTGAGAGGGAAGCTGGAGTCAGTGCTGAAAACTGCACAGGAAGGTACAACATGGAGGTGAATGGGGAACATTTGGGAGAGCAAATCCTTCCCATTTGCAATAATCAGCCAATCAATCTGATAGGTCAAAGACAGATATAATTTAAAAGTGGCTGAAGTTATATTGAAGACCTTTTCAGTGTGGGATATACAGTAAGTGCTGTGGTAATAGTCCCATCCTCGTGTTGCAGTTATTTTCATAATTAACAGGCAGAGATCTAATACAATAACTAGGATTAAATGCTGTTTCGCTAATTCAAAAACCCAACAGGAATCACAGTCGTGTAGCTCACTGTGTGAAAAAAAAAAAAAGACATGTCCACATGCTCTGCCCCTGAGAAAAGCATCTTTGCTGTTACAGAGCCAATTCAGTCTGGTATGAGTAAGAACATTATTACTGCTAATCCTTGGTCCTGGTTCAGTTTGTGTACCAGAGAGATCATCACCATTCGACATGCCGAGTTGTTCATGGCATTAAGATGCAGAAGAAAGTCACTCCAACACACCCCACTGCACACACACTCCCTGCATGGAGCATGCCACACTGCGCCTATTACCGAGATCTGTGCTTGTAGACCACATGACCGTTTTGCTTTTTCTTTGTCATCCAAATGGGGGAGGACTTGCTATCGCAAACGCACTTTCTACAGCAGGTGGAGAGACGTTAAAGAAGACGATGAGCAGAGAGGTCGGAAAAGAGGTCAAAGAAAGGTGAGGTGAGGATTAATAGAAATTTGTGAAAACAAAGCAAAAAATAAATGGGAAAATAATTAGACATGAAGAAAAAGGAACAAAACAACCAACTGTAAAACAAATTGTTTTTTGTATGTAGTGATTTATGCACAATGTAAGAGATGCACATGTAAACTCACTCTGTGGTGGAGGGCGAAGAATGCAGCGTGGCGAGGCTTCCTTGCCTATTGTCGTGCTGCAGTTTAGGCGAAGACGGCAACGAGTCGGTCATCTCCTCCATCTCGTCGTGGGCTGACTGGGATTTGCTTTTCTTCTTGCTGAACGCCTGCTTGAAGGAGCTGCGTAACTGCAAGACAGATAACACAAAGACACAAGAGCAAAGACGTCACTATCGCCCCCACCAACCTCTACAATCACAACATGTCAGTTCCTATAAGAGATGGGCTCTGGTGACATCACATCCTGCCAGATCAGGAATTCCCTCCGTACTGTTTCCAAGCAACGGTCACTGTCTGGTTTAGGTAAAGAGGGAGGCAAAAAGCAAGGCCGTAAGTAGAGATGAAAATGAAAGTAGGAGAGGGGGGCAGGCTTTTTAATGACCCTAAAAATGATGGCTAAACAGGCAATCAAAATGAACAAGAGAGGAAGAAGAGGAGGGAAGAACAAAGGGGCAGGGTAGGGGAATGTTGCCGTATCCATGCGCACGTTTCCAGAAAAAGGGGAAAGAAGAGTTTGCTCTGAGACTGGAAAAAGGAGGAACAAATGAGGGAGCGAAGGAAGGATAGATGAGGAATAACACAGCACACACATGGAAGACACACTGGGAGCCACTGACCTGAGCCGGGATGGAATCAGCCACCTGAAGATGCAAAACACACCCAACGTTAAGCCACGCAAACACACACTCCCGCTCACCACAGACCCTCTGTTGATAAAAGCTAAATGCTGCTGAGCACTTTTACCAAATACAGCTATTGCTGTTGCGAAGATGATGGTAATGATGATGATTACTATGATTCTGGTGAGGGGTCTTCACAGCCAGAATTATCTCTACATGTTGTACACCCTTTGAAAGGAAACATGGGTGTCCGCCGCTTAAAAAATGAATGCTTTCCCAAAATGCTTAGCAGCATGACAAGGAAGCAGTTGTTAAACTCATGAGACATTAGCTGCAATAATCAATTGTACATGGTAGCGTTTCTGAATGGTGAGGAAAAACTTTATTATATGATTATATGATATATGATTTATATGATTAGTCAGTTAATCAATTAAAAGGAAATGCCAACTTTTTTGATAATCGATTAATCGTTTTAGTCATTTAAAAAAATGAAAAGTCAAACATTCCAGCTTCTTAAATGTGAAGATTTGCTGATTTTCTTTGTTGTTTACGACAGTTTTGGACTGTTGGTTTCACATTAGAAGCAATCTGAAGATGCTTTCTGCCTTTTGTAAATTGTGACTTTAGGGGAGAACTAGCCTGAGTTGTAGCTCTTTGGGCATTTCATATTACATAATTACATTTTGGGTTTGAAGTTAAGATTAGAATTTTTTTTTATATGGTAGTTTAGGGCATATTGTTTACAAGATCTAACGAGAAGCACAGTAAGCGGCACCAAATGAGCATAGACAGTAAGCATGTTAGACAAATGTTGCATGAAATCAACAGGTAACCAGAGCACAGACACAGTACATTTTACAACACTGTCTAGTGCATTCTGGGAAAGGCTCCCCTGCCACCCTGAGCAGGATAAACAGCTATAGAAAATTCTGCAAAACTTGTCACTTCCTGCCACAACAAGAGAGACACCAGTAGGACAAAGACAGTTTACACACTTGTACTTATAACCCACTTACTGCCACCATGTCCTTTTATTTTGTTTTTATGTTGTTATAAACTAATAGTTGTCTTGTATTTTTTATATATATATATTTATTTTTCCTTTTATGTATCTATTTCATTTAATCAATTTTATTTTATTAACTAGTTAGTGTTAAAGGCCTTCAATGACAACCCTCACAATTTTAGGAATCAAAACATGCTATGTATTGAAGCCTGCCTGATGTTTACTAATGGTTACAGTTATGAGTGCATGCTGAACAATAATACTTTCTGAGTCTCTGAGCAGACATTTGTGTCACCTTCCACATGGAGGTTAGAGGTCTGATAGCAGCTACAGAGAAGCAACCCTGAGTCCGTGTCCTGCTTGAAGCTACTTCTTCAAGTCTGATGCTCGCTGGCACAAAGTCCGTCCCTTATTGAAGGACTCGACCTATTCATTAAGCCATCCTTCTGGTGACACTCAGCATGACCTGCTGCTTTTCTGCTCACTCTTCAGGTTACTTCTCAGTGACATCAGATCTCCACCCATGCGTGTGCCGAGGAAGAATTTATGCAAATGAATAATTAATTGCTTCTTAAATAAGGGATTGATTTGAATTCATGAGCTCGACTTGAATTTTTTGGGGGTCTCATTTAGAATGGCAGGCTAGGGTGTCACTCTCAGTGGTGAACTTCTGGGCTGTTAGCATGTGTTTCATTTCAAGGGCAGGCGTTTTGCATTGCAGCAGAGAAGCTGAAAACTGGCTCTGGCTCTGCACTCTTTGGCTGAGACGGAACTTCTAATGTATCATCTGTCTGACTCAGGGGGCTGCAGCAAATAACAGCTCTCCAGCCAGGGACACTGAGCTGCTATTGTAGAGTGAAGCAAAGAACAGTGAAATCAGAGAGAGGAAGGAGAGTAGAGGAAGAGGAGAGAGCTTTAATGATCGGGGATGTGCATTATGAGATAATTTGGCTTTTTTTGCCTTGATTTGTGGGTATTTCTGGACATAGTGCTCAGTAGAAAGGGAAATACAAGACGGGTATTGCATAAAGCAAATGCCCAAGGCTTGACTGCAACCCTAAAACAGGTGCAAGTACATCCTGGACATAAGCAAACTGAGCCACCAAAGAAACACAGTTGCTGTTTTTTAAAAAAAAGATTAAAGTGAACTTCATGTCCTTTTAGACCTTCAAACTACCCGATCCTATTGAGTAACTGAGGGATTAAGAACCCTCAAAAGCACTTTGCCACATAGATTCAACTAGCATCTCTATAAACTCTGGACGGTCAATGTTCTGGTTTCAAGCTGAACTTCCGTATCCACTTCGCTTCTCTCCAACCTCATTTGCATGCTGTTGTATGTGAAATTTGAAATTGCCCTAAAGGATTACGTTGCAGCCATTGCATGGTGACAGAGGCAATCTAGTGGACCAATTCAAAACTTTTGCTAACTATTAGTCATTTAAAACCCATATTTAAAAATACCGGAGTTCCCCTTTAAGCAAGAGGTGAATGTGATTTTAGGATCGAGCAGATGAACTATCAGAATCTGAACATGCTCTACCTCCAACCTCAAAATTGTCTAAACCCAAAAAAACACTTTTGGAGCTTGAAGATAAGTGACCAACCAGTTATTCATAGGGCTGACTCACTTCCACAGCCCCACAACCACCCACCATCACACCAGTTACACATGGGATGAAAGAAGGAAGAAGAGTGTAAGTACAAATAGCAATATAAAATGTATTGTCATTTGGAGCAGAAATGATCATATTACTTTGGATTGGGAGTTTTGATAAAATAAAGAGGAGTCGCGACCAAACCCAGTCCTCCTGAGCTATATGCAGGTATATTCAGAACATTGGATGCATTTTCCCTTTACCTTTTTAGGGATTTAGCTGATTTCAGTGGGTGCAACAGTACAATAAGCTTTATTTCATAGATCCACAGAAATGCCTTCATTTTTGGAAGACATTTAATCTTTGAATGCAGACATATAGAGTATATTTGAACTAGCATAACTGCCACTGAATAATTCATATGAATTTGAATTAGACTTTTCACCACCAAATCCCCCTTCTAAACAATGACTTGAAAACTAAATGTAAAAATATAAGGATTCTGGTGTCTGCTGCAACTGAATGGAAAGGTTTGAGATGAAGAGTTGCATAACCTGACATCCAATTCAAAATCCAAGTAGCAGAGTGAAGCTGTTGAGTTATTTACAGAATTGTTTTTATGTGTGGGAGGCACCTGCTGTTTGCCGTTTATATCTTCTGGCATTTTGAACAGTTGAGCAGTTCATATCTGAGATGTCTTTGTTTTTTATTTTTTGGTCCACTTTTTGACTCAACCTTTCTTTGCAGCTTTTGTCTCACAATACTGGCCGTTTCTTTAGTTTGTCCACCTACCCAGCTCTTCTTCTTCTTCTTTTTGTCTTCAGCGTCCTTGCCCAGACTGCCCATGCTGGAGTGACTGGCTGCGCTGTTGATACTGGACATGCTTTCTGATGAGTGCTGCCGTCTAATTCGCAGGTCTGGAAATGACAGACAAAGTCTTTCTTAGAGCAGTGAAAAGTTGAGACACACCCACAATGCTGATCCATGTACATGTTTCGGCTGATATTATTATTAAATATATATTATATTTTAATGTTAGAATCCTTAACATTTCAGTCCTGGTTGATTCACGAGTGACCACTGGGCAGAATCAGAAGGGAGGCCAAGCAGCAGTGCTCTACACAGTTCTTATATTGCATCCATGTTTCTAACCTCTTTGACAAATGTATTGCATTTCCTGTTACTACTTCAGAATAAAAGACAGCCTGTGTTTTATTAATGCCATAAAATTACACTGGATTACATACATACATTGAATGGCTTTTGCAGAAAAAATGTGGACCTTAAACAGTAAAAAGTTAAATAGTGCTCAGCGATGTTGGGCTATGCTTGAAAAGCTGACGGACACTTGAAAAGGTAATTTCACAAAATTGATTACACATCTGATTCAGGCTGTTTCTCTGAACAATCAGAGCTTTCCAAAGCTGACCTATGCAGAAAAAACACTTCAAGTATTAGGGGTTCAGTTCCCGCTGGGGCCAATTCTGCAAAAAAAAGGGAACTTAAGGCCTCAAAACATCAGATGATTTGAGACTTTTTTGGTTCAGTCCAACATCCCCTGCAGGTTTCTTCATTACCTTTGTGTAGGTGGTCAGGGCCGTTGAGCGCCACCTGGATGGCTGTCTGGGCGTCTGTGTTTTGGGTCTTCAGCATGTCTATCGTCTCCCTCAACTCAACCAACTCAGACTCCTGGAGAAAGAGAGACAGTTTTTTAACACATGAGCTTTGTCACTGGATTCTTAAATCCTGTAGAAGGGAAGAAGAGGCACTTGTGAAGGGAGGGTATTTGGAAGAAGATAGGAGTCTCCCAGTGGATTTGCCCCAACCCCAGCACCACCTGCTTGGAATAAAAAACCTCTACTCTGTCGAACCAACACGATCAGATAGAGGGAGTCTCCTATTCTGCATTGCCCGAAAACCCACTGAGGGCTGCAGATAGGGTTTCCACTTTAATTAAAAGTTGGGACAGCCTTGTTTAACAAAGGCATCCCACTAGATCCCAGTCTGTTTTAATTTAAAGAGGATTAGAAAGCTGCCAGGGCTTGTCAGCATTGTGTATGTGTGTGTGTGGGTGTGTGAACAGAGGGAAGTATTCATCATTTGTGGTAGGGATATATCTTTGAACATATTGCTGCTGCCCTGTGATCAGTGCTTCAGGGTCATTCAAGTTCTCCTGAAACCTCTCGTTGGTAAAAAAAAAGTCAACGTAAAAAAAAGGAGAAAAATAGACGTGTGCAGATAAATGCAGGAGAAATGCACTTTTGGAGAATACACTGACTTGAAATTGGATTTAGGGCCTTAGGTTCATGGAATATGCCAAACCCTTGCATGTTCATACAAAACTGGACACTTTTACCTGACTGTAAAGAAAAAAAGAAAACTGAAAAGAAAAGTTAGAGAAAAATTCAACAAACTTTAATATGAAAAACCTTTAGTTAAAAACTTCAGAAGAAAACCTTTCACATGAGTCAGAAACTAAACCTTAAAAGATAAAAATATCCATTAATCCGCAACCGCCGACCTCCACATTGTTACTTTCCACTGCACTATTTCAATGTTAAACCGCTGCCTGTTTTGAATAATTTCTCCTCCCTGTAATCCCTTTGCCTTGAAGTTCACATACAGTATATTTCAAATTCAGGACTAAGCTCTTGTACCTTTTGTTCCGCAGTCATGGTGAGGCTCTGCAGGCGGCAGGTCATGTTACTCAAGCTCTTCTCAAAGGCCGCCACCAGGTGAGCCTGCAGACACACAGAGAGGGAGACACAAATACACATTCTTCAAATTCAGTCACCGTAACATTTGTTTTTCCCTTACGCAACATATAAAAAGATATAATATTAAAATGGTACAACATGCACATTCACACAAAACAAGCTCAATCTCTTAAACATAACCCCAAGATAAATTTGGACGCCTATCCAGTTAAATAAGCTGTCAAAATGTACAGTACAATAAACACCCATTATCACTTGCCTGTGTATATATCAATATTCACATTCAAGTTCTCCCTTGAAGAAAAGCCCATACAGAGAATAAGTTGGTCTGCTGGTTGGTGACAAAAGCTTTGAAGTGAGTTTCAGCTTGAGCCCAAGACGACGGAGGACCAAATGAGGCTTGGTGTAGAAAGTTTTTTCTGTTTTCTGAAGAGGTTCTCGGCACCCCATAAAGAACTTCTGCTGGGATAGCTAGTTTTAAAAAAAAATGCCCTCAGATTTCAAGGGCAAGTTCACATCAAGCGTGTTCAGAATGGTTTCTTTCAACAGGGAATGTGTTAGTGTTGAGTGTTTTGTATGACATCACAGTTGCATATTATTGCTGTTAATTAACCATCATGCATTTGAACATGCTCCAAAAACGTCTTTCTGGACTTTAACCACCAAGAAAAGCCTCAGCCCTGTGAGAAAGATGTGGATATCACAGAAACACACAGGTGACTTCATCTGTCACCTGAAGATGCAGAGACATCACGCCGAAAGGTGGCAAATGTTCCACGTCACGCCATCTGCTCTGCTGAACATGGTTTGTGTGTGTGCCTGCATGTGTATCTGGATTTGTTTTTGGAGTATATGTTTATGTCTAAATGTCTGGTGAAGCCTTATGTTCATAACTGTGTGTCCTGCAAATCTGACTCTGTAAAAATATGTGTGTTTGTGTGTGTGTGTGTGTGTGTGTGTGTGTACTGCCAGCTCATCCTCCCATCCTTAGCTAGAGACCCCGAGACACCTGTCAGGCCTGGTGTGTCACAGAGAGGTGGGCAGCATGCCCAGACAGATCAGAAAATCTCTACTCAACACAAACACACCAACACACACA